>JACXGJ010016448.1:0-12286 GCA_016801105.1 Esox niger
TGTGTCTCAACTGACATATACTCTATATAATATATAGATCTCAACTGACATATACTCTGTATAATATGTGTCTCAACTGACATATACTCTATATAATATATAGATCTCAACTGACATATACTCTGTATAATATGTGTCTCAACTGACATATACTCTATATAATATATAGATCTCAACTGACATATACTCTGTATAATATCTGTCTCAAATGACATATACTCTGTCGCAACCAGGTATTGAATGAGTGGGTGTATGTAAAGCACTAGAAGAGAGGAATTTTATGGAATTTACAGGAGTTAAACACAGGAGCACCAACACGTGGCATGCACACACTAACACTCACATACGCACGCACGCACGCACGCACACGCATGCACGCACGCATGCACACGCACACACGCACGCACGCACGTACGCACACGCACTACCTGCTGAGTCTTGCTACAACTGATGTTGGGTGGACTGAAGGCCTGGATCTGGACACACTTCTTGTCGGGGCTCCACAGCCAGGTGTGTTCCTCCTCAGACCGGGGACAGTCTCTCCTCCTGGTACATTTGCCCTTCAACACACACCAGCCACAGTAGGGGTCCTTCAGAGACATGCAGGATTTACAGTCGGTCTTCAGGTGACACGCCTGGACTGGCACCTTGGTGATCTACAATCAGCACAGGAGAAGATGAGCAACTGTAGTTACACAATCTTTGCCGATTAAGAATATTATGTAGACATTAACATCTACAATCTGTTCAGCTGTGCTCGATAACCAAGACTATATGAAATGTCTTGCCTTTGTCTCCGTGGTGATGTACAGGTGAGTGTGCTCGTTGTTGAACAGCAGGTTCTTGTTGACCTTCTCTCCGGTGTTGTCTCCAGGGGCGTGGCCATAGATCTCTGGGCTGGCCGACAGGTGGAGTTTCCACACCTGCATTTACATTTCTGTTATTGACCGGACAACTCTCATACAGAAAAAACAGGTATCCCAAAGGGCACCCTATTCCCTGTCTGGAACATTCCCTGTCCGGAACATTCCCTGTCCGGAATAGGATGCCATTTGACTGGGAGACAAAGACGGGTTAAAGCCCCTCATATGAGGCCTGACGGTTAAACATTTTCCTCCAATACGACACCAAGTGTTTTAGAGAGCTAGCCAGAACAGACCGGTTTCTGTGCGTGCGTGTGCGAGTGTGGTACAGGTATAATAATAAGGAATTAGCACCTCTCCTGAAGTGGACCCCAGGAAGGCTATCGTGTGCTCGGTTTCCACGGTGACAGCCACGGCACTCCACACACCGCTCATCTGGGCCTTCTTGGTGAAGATGGGCTCCGCCTCCAGGGCGAACTCAACCCTGCTGGCCAGAGGGGACGGAAGGAACTCCGCGCCACACCGGTACTTAGTCGCTCTGTTTTTCTGAAGAAGGAGCAACGATGTCAGGCACATCAGGTGTTGAGAAGAGCAACGGGACAAGGCCAAAAGCTATTAGACATTCCACCAAGGCAATATCAACATCCTCTTACAAAGTTAACTGTAGAACCATGACAACAGGGTAAACTAGGAAACCATCAGCGGTTCCCTGCCTCCTCGCGGGCCAATAGACACACATGTTCTGGGTAATTGTACGCATCTGGTTGGCTGAGAGGGAATCCTTCTGAACAATAGGAGGGTCGGGGTTGACTGAACGTGCTGTTGCTAATGATAATACCTCAGAAGAAGAGACGCACAGTTCTTCTTTCCTCTTGTTGGAGTAAGGAGAGTAGACGGCAGGCATGTTCTGGATGTTTCCGTTCTCACTATAGCAGGCATCTATGACCTCCAGAAGCCTCTGGTTGATGGCCTTCAGCGGGTACAGACACAGCGCCGAGCTGGAGCTGTCGTCGTCCGAACTGAACACCACAAACACCACCTGACAGGTGACAGAAACCCACAGCCCAGCTAAAGACAACCAGAGGAACACCGAGCTGGTTTTAGAACTGTCTTGGCTGTAAGCAGCGGAAGACGTGTGGTTTAACAGCAATAGTGGAATGATCAAAGAAGTTTTTATTACCTTGTCCGTGGCGAGAACACGTCCGTACTTGCCAGAGCTGTTCATACTCTGGGCCAGAGCTTCTCCCGGGAGAGAGACGTACACCGCCTGGGCCTTGTTGAACTTATTACCCACACTGCAGTTCAGCTGGAGCTCGGTGTACGAGTAGTAGTTGTGGTCATCCTCACACATTCTAGAGATGAAGGTGAAATTCTTGGTTCCCGAGTCCTGGCCGCCTAGGGTTCTGGAGAACAGGAAGTAGACAAAGCCATCGTCCTTAAAGACAAGAGAAACGGACATAATGAATTAATTGATATGTACTACAAAACATCGAGGGTGAACCTAAAGCTTAAAACAACAATACAAATATCAGTGGCAAAAGGATTCGGGCAAAACACAGAGAACAGTGCAGAGGGAAACTGTTGAGGACAACTTAAGAACAGGTCAGCTCTGTAGTACAACCAGTAGTTCAGTCATTAAGACTACCTTGAATACGTGTCTGAAATCGTGGAGGTAGCGCAGTGTGAAGGGGTTAGCCTGGACGGCCGAGGCCTCGATGATGTTCTCAAACTCGACCCATTCAAGATATTCCTCGAGGATCCGAGTGCTGATAAGCTTGGTGCTGTCATGGCTGCCGTAGCCCTTACCCACCTACGGAAGAGTCATACCAAAATGTACCAGCTCCACCAATAGTTTCAATCAAGTTCAAGTTGGTTCTAACGGGTAGTGAGGCATCGGGATATTTTCCGCTTACCAGGAAGACCGTGACGTTCCTACCGTCCTTGATGGCGTAATAGGACATGACCCCGACGACAGACACGCTCTCCTCGGCGCTGGCCACGTACGTCTTCTCCCCTTTGGTGTCACTGAAGTAGAGCTCCTGGTGCACGTTGGACAGGTTCCTCAACGAGCAGATGCCCCGGAACACACTGCCGCAGACTACCAGGACGTCCTTGGATGGGTGGATGAGGAGCAACTTGTTGTGGTTGTTTGTTTCCACCGCCTCTTTGCAGGATGGGGTAACAGGTGGGGTACAGAGGCGGTTGTCGTTCTTTGGACCGGTGCTGGTGAACACCTCAATGTGAAGGGACTCATTCAACTGGTAGAGGGCATTGACGGCGCCCACATACAGCCGACTGGTGTTTGGATCCAGGACCACATTGTTGATTAATTTAGTGGACGTGAATTGCCACTGGGAAAGGTGGGGGGCGTCGTGGGCGGAGGCAAAGGAGAGAGACGACGTCGCCAAAATGGCTGCCAGTACCCACCGCCATGCCATCTCTAGAGAGAAAAACAGAGAAGGAAAGAAATTGTTAGCAAACAACTGAAAATACTTGGAGTGTGCATGCATGAATGCGTGCGAAATGTTTTCTTAATGCTGGTACATTTATGGTTTATATGACAGTAAAGTTAGGGAAAAGGTTTTGTTGCTGAAAGCAGTTAGCTGAAATCAAGACTGCCCACTTTTACTTTTCATTGCATACATGACAAAAGTCTTGTGTGTTCGTTCCTGTGTCAGGTACTATTACAATACTTTGTATTAAAATAAAGAAGTGCCCAATGTCCATATTTGCTCTTAAAAAGTGCAGAAGAGAGGTCATTTTTGGTTGAAGGGGAAAACAGTTCAGAATACTAATTCCAAATGCGGAAACATGTTGACAACTTACTAGATACTCTGAAAGTGTAATAAACATGACTTGATTTCATTACCTTTTTGCTAATGAACATTGAGCTCAATATGGCAAAGTAGTTATGCAAAACATAATCCCCTAAAAAAATCTTATTTTAAGGATACAATATTTAGTTAGGATAAGAATGACATCTAACTCAAATTGTTCGAAAATCTTGGATCAACAAAAACCAAAAGAGAAGTTCAACCACAAAAACTGTTCTTTGCCTGGAAATACCTGTTGTCACCTGCCCTGTCTAGATCCCACCTCAACATTTATCAATAAGTGTTTCAAAACAACATATTACGTTATTACAGAAAGCGTGTCTCTAGATTACACCTACAGACAAATATTTATTACTTTTTTAATACATTTTTTTCTAAATGCTGTGTTATATCACTTTCATACAGACAATTAAGAGCCATTAGAAAAATAAATACTGTAATGTAGTTCTTGAAGGCAGTTTGTAAAATACCTAACCAAGAGATTGTGCTCATACAGGAAAAAGCTAATTTTTGTGATTACCTGGGTGAGTAAGAAAGAATAGGGTTGGTCGTTTTGGTTACGGGACAAAAGTGAAATTGTAGAAGCAGGAGCGGGGAAAAAACAACTGAAAATGAAAGGAAACAAAAGTCACATTTATCAGAAATCCCCTTGCTTCTGAGAAGTCCCACCTTAAAGATAATCCTCAGTATGAAAGATAAAAGATGAACAAACCAATCGTTCAGACACAGTACACCTCCCCATCCAAGCAAACTGCTACACGCCAGAACCTCATTTAGATTGAGATGGTGATATGGTGGTGAGACAAGGTGCGATCCCTTTCACAATCAGTAAACAGACGGCTGAAGAGAGAGAGCAAAGTGGGCGGGGATTCCTTGCCCCTTCTCGTAACTTGGCAGAGAAAGAAAGAGAAGGGAGAAGAGGAGCGAGTGAAGGTTGAACGGGAAGAGAAAGGAATGACACTACGGGTGAGCGAGGGACAGAGGGTGAGAGAGAGGGCTGAGAGAAATTAAGCAGAGAGAGAAGAAGCAAACATAAAAACATTAGTGAAATGAGAGTGAAAGGAAAATTGGTTCCCTGTCACAATCCAGATGATTCCATGAATCTTTTTGTATTGTTGTAATCACAGACAGGCCCTGAGGGGATTCAACTACTAAAGGAAAATGAACAAACATGACATGAAGACATTAGGATTTACAATGTTTAATAACAACCTCCCTCTAAAGAAGAGTAAACCTATGATCTTCTTTTAGCGCCAAGTCATTTCGTTCTACTTGAGCATTCCTTTTCACTCATTCCTATTCTTCCTCATCCTTCCTACTAAATATACAAGAGGAGGGAAAATCTATTCAGCCGCTCCTCTAGCTCCCTTTAGATGTAGAGATGTGGATCAGTGAGTTTGACAAGCCTGATAAAATAACTTTTTTCTCTTTCTTCAAATGGAAGTGCATGCATGCACCATTCACTTCGCAGACGGGCTCTTTTCTACCTTTCATCCCAGCCTACTGATTTGGGCAAGTTTATGGCAGAGGGCAGCAGTCAAGTGCTCTTCAAAGGGATTACGAGAGATGGGGGGAGGGAGGGGAGAGAGAGAGAAGTGGAGAGGTGTGGCATCGTGCCAAGGTTCTGCCTATTGAATTGTGGGTAGGTCCCTAACATGTACATAGAAATATGCCATGTAGAACAGACATGCTCATCCAACAAGAAAAACACTGAACCATGCCATCCCCACATGCCATCCCCACTCGCAACCGCTCGGCACGGAACCCTGATGTGACCAATTAGAGGAAAGACAGAAACATACAATACACACAGTACAAATGACACCATACATTGGTGAGTCCATTCTGTGAGTCCATTCTGTGAGTCCATTCTGTGAGTCCATTCTGTGAGTCCATTCCATTCTGTGAGTCCATTCCATTCTGTGAGTCCATTCCATTCTGTGAGTCCATTCTGTGCAGGATGTTACTGCCTACACATCGAAATAATCATAAGCAAGGCTCTGGATTGTGTGAATAGAGCATAAGACTGATCTGGAATTGGGCACAGACGGATCTGGTCAGTAATTCTCTAACTCTCCTACAGACAGGTGGGGGGAAGCAAGGGATCCATTCCAGGCCTTATTGAGCCCAATGACGGTTCTTCCAGGGAGGTACTGAGGTAAGCCCGACGTGAATACAGAATATTATGACTCAGTCGAAGAGGTTTCCAGGGACTAGGGGGCCAGGTTACTATTTCACTTTGTGGAAAGGAAATCACAGGTAAATGGACACAGCTGGCACAGCACGTGCGCACACACACACACGGACGCAGCCACGCACAGCCTAAGTGGCTCTTCGAGACTAGTGTCCCGTACAGGATGTCCTGTCAATAGCAGTAGTATTACAGCAGTTCAAGAGGAACACACTGTTCTGTGCTTGGGTCTGGTCCTGAAACAGCTCTGAGTGATCTAAGCGATCATCTCAGTGAGGACACTGTTTCAACCAGGAATAGAAAGGAGCCATTGCAAGACGTGGCCCAATGGCGTCCGCTCCGAGCAGCAGAATTTGCGAAGACCATCTCACGTAATCACACACAGATCTCAGAAAATAACGGTCAATATTAGATGCTTCGTAAAACTCGAGGAGGACTTTAAAACCTGCAACCAGGAGCCATGCTGACGCCTTCGGTTGACAGTTCAAATCTTTATTACATCCAACCCTAAGATAACCCTAACCTTAACCATTTAGAATAAATACCAAACCCTAATTTTAATACCTAGCACAAACCTTATGAATTAGCCTCAGACACACTAACGAAACCGCAGGCGTTTTGTCAATATTTCCTTTGAAATATAGATCAGCCTCTCCCCCATCGACAAATGTCAAATTCTGATGTGATGCTGACACTATGAGGCCCCCGTCTGAATCTCAGTTGTGGCGGAAATTGACCCAATTTCCGATTCACTGTGTATGAGTCATATCACAGACTCCAGCTTCACGGATGGCATGTGAGCTGATGTTAGATCTGCGCCTAAGGGCAACCTCCGCGCTGAGCTATCTGACACAGACTGACAGCTACCTGCTGTGGGTTTCTGTCTCAGCTGTTAGGGGCCTTTCATACTACAACAGAGAGAATAAAACAATCAATATATTTTTCTTATTTGGTGTAATAATTTCCACAGCGTTACAACTAACACCGGAACCACATCCGCCAAGCCACGTAGCCTGAACATCTGAACACTGTAGTGTGACTGGCAGCTTGTATCTTCACTCAGTCGAACCTGTCACACACAGACAGAGCCCAGATTCATTAAGGGAAGCTGATGGAAGCATATCAATCAGCTTAACGGTGTTCACTCTCATGTTGATGTGTTGAATCAGTGTGAATCAGTTCAGGAATCATTAGGAGATACTCAGCTACAGAGAGCCACAGTGACAGGAGTTAAAACATTCCCTGACATAAACGCTCCACGCTCCCCACAAAAGCCCAAGTGAAGGGTTCCCTCTGAGAAACCATTATTTGGGAAACACAGAGACCGCTCTCTCTGTGACTGTGTGGTAACTGCTGGAGACCAGTTCCAGAATTGAGTTTGGTAATTGTCCCGTGAAATCCCCTGTGTACCAAAGATCGCTTCTTGTGCAGCGTACACACAAATGCCCACACACAGTCCCTGACCCCACTCAAAATGTGTCATCAGTGCAATGGGAGATGTCTCCTAAAATGCCTTCATAGCATCTGTGTGTGTGTGTGTGTGTGTGTGTGTGTGTGTGTGTGTGTGTGTGCGCGCGTGTCACGATGGACTGCATTAGGTTCAGTGCTCACCAGATTCCATGGGCTGAGTATTGTAAGGCTCTTTGCTGCGTGACGAGTGTTACCCGTGTGTGTTCCCTCATCCGAACTAATGCTGACCATTTGATTTCCTCACAATTCTGGACAAATCCTCTTCCAGGCCTACCGCCTCCCTCTGCGCCCGTCTAGCTCCCCCTCTCTTGCTCCTTCCCTCTTTCCTCTCACTCCCCCTCTCTCTCCTCTCACTCCCCCTCTCTCTCCTCTCACTCCCCCTCTCTCTCCTTCTTTCACCCTCTCACAGCCTGTCTATCCTGCTCTCACCCCCTTTTTAAATCAATTCAGTTGGCTTTATGGACATGGAATGTGTTACTATATACAATGCCAAAGCAAAACTCAATATATATAAAAATTATATGCAGAACATAAACAATAAATGAATTAAAACAGAACAGTGAACGACAATCACAGTTACAAGTAGAGGAAAGGTATTACTGTAGGTTCATTATCCTGACATTATGTTGGTTGTCCTTTCAGGGCCGGCAGGAACCTACATATTCTGCCGCTAATACAGCACAACTGGGTTTTTCTCCTAGAATAAGAAGCATTTTCTCAGTTTCTGTTGATCTATCAAAGTATTATATTTTGTTTTTTAAGATTTGGGAAAAATATTTCTCATATCTGCATGGCTTTTGCAGTATAGGGGAAAATGTTGCTTTGTCTCTACCTCTCTCTCTGGGCAGAGGGAGGAAACCCTGTCCTCTCTGTGTGGTCAGATCTGTCTGTGACGACCTGTTTCTATGGTCAGGTTGTGCTTACTGAGGCTGTACATAGTCAGTCACAGTGGTCAGATAGTATACAGTAGCAGACTGCCTGTTTAGGGCCAAATAGCACAGAAGTTTGCTTAGATTTTTTGGGGTGTTGTTCCAATAGGTGATATAACTATTTTTACACTAACCATATGAAGTGGTTCTCCTAAAGCAGCATGACAGTGTGAAGGCCAGATCGGAGTACTGGGTGCCTTGAGCAGTGTGTGGGTTTCAGTGCATGTGTGTGTGTGTGTGTCTCAATATTGGACAATCACTATTTCAGAAATGTGGCAACACATAGAATGCAAAGTGTATTTCCAACAGTTGGACGTCTCTCTTATAGGTGCAGCAGAGCATTCGACATCTCTGGGGTTACGTTACATTGTAGAGCACTGACAGACAGTCCTTTGCTGCTTTCATTTCAGTACGTTGGAACTCTGTTGAGAATTGTTTTGCAAAGCAGTCAGACCAAAAAGCTTAAATCCAGAAAAGCGCCTCCATCGCCTATTTGTGGCATAAACTTGATTTACAAAAAAATCGAACTAAATTAAACGAGTGCAAGAAAATGTTTGTGATATTGTACGTTTTGTCAAATTTGGCTGTCTCCCCACTGCATACACATGTTTGACAATAAAAGTGATAAATCACGCTTCCTTCTTCCATTCCACTTCCCCCTTGCACTCGTTTATAGAGGAAGCCCAACTCCATTGGGAACATTTTGGGATCTATTTCTAGGTCACACTTTGACCTCTTGTGGAAGACCCCAGCCCAGAGCAGGACAGACCCGATTCTACGTGGAGTCTGTTAGAAGGATGGAACCTTTAGATGGATTAACAGCAACATCTGTAGGACATTACACACGCACGCACGCCGTGATTAAAGGCTGCATTATGCAAATGTAATTTTCTCTGGTGTTTCACTTTCTTTTGTTCCACACATGGACAATAATCTGCATTACTGGCCCCTCTCGGTGCCCTCGGAGTTCAAACGCACACTCACCAAATCCCGCAGAATGCTAACAGGCCATGACACTGACACACACACACACACACACACACACACACACACACACACACACACACACCACTGTAACCCTTACAAGCAAACAAATGACGTTCACAGAAAGCGAATAAGAGAGACACAGGGAATGAGAGAAAGTGCAAAGGACTGCCCAGCAAAGTATGAACAAGGCTGTCTTTGTTCCTGCATTTGAGTGATTGTTCCCTCTCCCCTCCCCAACAAGCAGTCCAGCTTGGAAAGAAGGATAAATCTCCCATTCCTCCACAGATCAAAGGATTTTCTTCAAGTAGCCTTATTAGGGGATTCAGTGTAGGCATATTAACACCGTATCCCGGCCAAGCTGGTTCAAGACAGACACCTCAAGAGCAGAACCGCGGACGGAGAGTCTAGAAATATGGCGAGATGAAAGAGAGAAAAGGATGAGGAAGTGTGCCGGGCATTGATGAAAGTAAGGAGAGTGGGAAAAGAAGGAATGAGGAGAGAGGAGCAGGACTGGAAGGAAATGAGAGATAGAAAGAGCATGATGACAGAAACGCCCCATCAGAGACAAGACAAACATCCCACCACCCTCAGGCCCGTCTTAGATGAAGACACAGATAACGAGTCTCTCTCCACTCATACACCCTCTAATTGCTCTCACTTAAAACCCCTATCCCCCAGAATACCATCAGACACATGATTTTAATAATTAGCAATTGGCTCTAATTATCTGTACCCCTTTTAACCCGAGGGCTGATGTACACCTTATTAAGGACAACTCACAAAAAAGAGAGCAAATGAGAGGGAGCGAATCAGAGAGAGAGAATGAGAGAAAATGAGAGCGCAAAATAAAGAGAGGGTGAGGGGGTGTGAGAAAGTGAGTTTATGGGAGTGTCTGTGTAGATAAATAGTCTAAGCCTCTCTTCCTTCAGCGTAAGTACTTAAATAAGTGCTGAGAGCTCCCCAGCTTCCTGTCACTAAGCAGACACTCAACTCCTGGCCTTGAAACAGTGCTGCTTTTCTAACGCCACCCCTTAGAAAATGTGGGCACCTATCAACGCTGGCGCGTCCACACCGAAACTCCCAGTGTGGTGGCTGGGGGGGCAGGCTTTGACGACCACACCCCTAAGTCCTCAGGACACGGGTGTTGTCAAACCGGCTGGATTACTCAACTGGGATTAGTCCAGACCTCACACGCAGATTTACTGTGTACACATTACTCGCTCATCCTCCACCCCGGCTATGGACCGAACCAGCCCGGTGCCATGGCCGAATGCGACAGAGCTCTCGGCGGTCGGGGGAGGTGGTTGTTCCATCGTCGGGGTTTCCCGCGCAACACACACTCAGACACACCACTTGAGGCAGTTCAACGTAAGTCGTGCTGGGACTAGTCTGGTGTGGATGACTCATATATGGATGTGGGTCGGGTCGACACGGCAACCATTACGTACAGTAGCATAATCGGAACAACTCCTCCACGACAGTCTAGGAGGAGCCTCCTCAGCTGCATCGTCTGCAGGCTTTATTTCAACCGTTGGAATAAAGAAACTTTGTGGATGTCATTGAAGGCTTGCTTATTGAAATCAAACCACCGTTTACTCTTGTGGAGTG
Organism: Esox niger; assembly: GCA_016801105.1. Classification (NCBI taxonomy): domain Eukaryota; kingdom Metazoa; phylum Chordata; class Actinopteri; order Esociformes; family Esocidae; genus Esox; species Esox niger. Next base: position 10,883 of record JACXGJ010016448.1, read on the forward strand.
GGTAGCCGTTTGATCTGCTGGTTCCCTAAACATTCGAGTGTCTTGATAAACGATTTTGTCTTAATGGTCCACGTGCTCTGACGACCAGCTTGGCACCTCTCTAGGTTTCTTCCGAGTGTCCAGCCATTTCAGGGTTTTTTCCCCGTGCGTCAGCATCTATTGGTGCGCTCTTTGGGGCGTTAGTCCTACCAGTATGAAACCTTTTCATTAGGGGCTCAGCGGTCCGCCAGACCCATGAATCACGGTTTGAGGGTCACTGCTCAAAACGGTTTTGGTCCAGCGAAGGCATTTATTTTGGTAGTTTATCATAACCACCACTTGCATTAACTCATGACAAATATTGAGATTTTTCCATGACAGCATAGCTAGTTATTTATTTAGAATTTTTTTTCAAACAAATTAATTGTGGTACATGCGCCAACCGGAAAAAGACGCACAACTTGGATGAACGGAGGTGGATGGTTGAATGCTAAAGGTGGAGGCAGTGGGTTGATGGGAGGAAAGGGCGGGCAGCTTGTAGATCTGGGCAGACCAAAGTGTAAAGGGGGAAAGTGTCATCTCTTTGTCAACTCACTTTCATGCATGGGTACAAAACAGACGTTAGTTTCATGTCCAGGTCTAGAAAGTGGAGTGACAGTTTACAATGGATTTTACATGATTATGAAAATATATTTGAGCAGAAATAGCAATAAGTAGCCTAAAGCAAGTAAACCAACAGATAACCGGACTGGCGTTTCATCTCATTGCGTGTGTTTGGAGGGAAAGTCCAACATGCAATGTTGGCCAGCTAGCTTAGCATTAGATGGCTAGCTTAACTAGGCCCCTCCATTCAAGACAGGCATGGCTGCCTCAGATTGATTTGTTGCAGCGTATCAAGCACTCTCTCGGTCCTCTCACTCCCATCCCACACACATGAACCCTCCCCTAAATGCCAGCAGGAGAGGGAATAGGAGAGGGTGGGGGGCTGATTTATTTACTCTTCAGTTGAAGTCTGCGAAGTAAGCAGACCTGTTTAGCAAACAGACCCTTTTGAAGAATGATTAAAAGCCTGAGGGTGTTATCAAAAGCGTGCCATATTTGCTAGATGGTGGAGGTGTACGTTGTCTTAAAACCCTGCCCGGGTGGAGGTGTACTGTGTCTTTAGACCCTGCCCGGGTGGAGGGGTACGGTGTCTTTAGACCCTGCCCCGGGTGGAGGGGTACGGTGTCTTTAGACCCTGCCCCGGGTGGAGGGGTACGGTGTCTTTAGACCCTGCCCCGGGTGGAGGGGTACGTTGTCTTAAAACCCTGCCCCGGGTGGAGGGGTACGTTGTCTTAAAACCCTGCCCCGGGTGGAGGGGTACGGTGTCTTTAGACCCTGCCCGGGTGGAGGGGTACGGTGTCTTTAGACCCTGCCCGGGTGGAG
>JACXGJ010016449.1:0-12299 GCA_016801105.1 Esox niger
GCTGACAATTTGTTGGTTTGGAACTCATAACAAATTTAGTCAATGTGTCGAGCGATACGGGATCAAAAAGTTGTAATGTCCCCATGGACACTTGATAGGAAGGTTTAGGACATTCTCAGGACAACTGAGATTTTGGGGACTGTAGTTATTTGAAGAGTCAGTTATTTGTTTTCTAATGGTGATGATCTTTTCATCAAAAGTTCATGTATTCATTACAGCTGAAGTGAAGACCCACTTCACTTATTGAGCGTTGCTTTTTAGTTAACTTTGCAACTGTATCAAAGAGAAATTTTGGATTGTTTTTTGTTCACCTCAATCAGGTTGGAAAAATACGCTGATCGAGCAGATGTAAGTGCTTTTCGGTATTTAACACTCTCTGTCATTGTGCATGAATGCTAACGTGAATAGTATTCTGTTTGTTACTTTGGCCTATTTTACGCCTTGCCATTATGTCTATGTTTTATCGCCGGTAGCTCTGTATATTTCTTTACTGTATCGGTGATGGTCCCGTTTATACCAATGCTAGGTCTGAATGATTTTACCATAGCCTTTATTTTATTTTGTTCTGTCAGAATCTCTCGTTATTAGTTAACAGAGGACCACAATGTGGACATGGAGTGTCAATGACTGGGTGCGCAAGCCAGAGAGGCCCAACGCTTACCGGAGGAAGTACACAAAGGCCGGGATGCCCTTTCTAAGCAATTAGACAAATGCATCCATGAACTTCATGTGTGCGTCATTATGGCACAATTAATATATAGACCATGAATACCTACCACACAGACACAGGACCCAATTCCTCCACAGAGGGCACCACAGGCCACGGCCCAATTATTTTATGTTACACTGACAAATTTCTACCGCGATTGACCTAGAATACTGAATCTTTGTGTACATGTCTATGAACATTGACCACCTTTCATGTGTCTGCCTCCCATGTGGCATAAAAGACGGTGTTCACTTTGTATTCATTGGAGAGAAAAAGAAAAGAACTGTGGAAGGTTAACATTGTTGCCTCATCCTGAATAAAGTTGGCTCTCCCCTGATTTCTGGTTGCATTAATTTTGTTAATGGATAAAAAATAGACAGAATCCCACAAAATATGAAAATTTACTATAAGTCAAAAATAACTCTGACATGGCAATTGGCAATCCTGTGTCCTATACGTGTCTCCCTAGTGTAGTAAAGTCTAAGATATATAATTACAGGCCAGGTATATTTTCCACACAGACACCTGACCCGAATATGTGCCACTGAAGAGAATGATCCCCTCTCAATGGAGAATGGCATTTGAGAAATACTCACCAGTGTATAAATAATCCATATAAAGTATCTATTCATGGGGGGGGGGGGTATAGCCAGAACACTCTCTGTCACGGGCACAGGTAAGGATCCAAGCGTGGCCTGGGGAGGAGTGGCGAAGGCACAGACGAGCGGCAGCAGAGTAGTCGGGGACGGACAGATGGTCGGGAAACGAGAGGGCGGCAGAAGTACAGTCAGGGAGCGGGCAGAGTAGTCGGGGACAGGTCAGAGATCAGAATTCCGGCGGCGAACAAACGTACAGGAAGGGCTCAGGTAGAATAGTCGGGAACGGGCGACCGGTCCAAACACGGGAAGGTAGGACGAGAATCTAGTAAGCGCGAGATGTGGCATGTTAACATGAACCATTGATCTGGCAGGGAAGAAGTGGCAGGGAATCGTACTCATGGGGCGTGGTGATGAGGAGAGTGAGAACCGGTGTGTGAGTGGATATTGAAGACAGGTGCGAGAACAGGTGCGCGCTGGGATGTCATGAGCGCGAGCGCCCGTCTCTGCACGCTCGCGGAGGCGGGGACGTGACACTCTCAGCTATACCTACTTCATTGGCTTCAGTTCAATACACTGTAAGCCAAATACGGCTATGTAAATTGCCTTATAACAAAAAACTAGACATTGTGGGGTTAGGTGGAACATGGATTTTGGGAATTATTCACTAGGGTATAAAGAATCCATATAGTGTCAATTAATGGTAGAAGATGGAGCGTATAACTAGCAGCAAATTCTTAATCACCCACCTGTACAAATTAACTTATGATATAAAAACTAGACATTGTGAGGTGGAAAATGGCTTTAAATACTTACTCACTAGGGCATAAAGAATCCATGTATTGTCAATTAATGGGGACATTTTATGGTATAGCCAGCAGCACTACTTAGCCATCCACTCCATTTTCTGCAGTTCAATAAACTGTAAGCCAAATGTGGCTAAGCAAATTGCCTTATAACACAAAACTGATGTTGTGAGGTGGAGCATGGATTTTGAGAATTAGTCACTAGGGTATGAAGAATCCATATAAATACTTAATGCCATATTGTCTGACCTGTACAGATTGTAACTGGAGACCATTTTCACTATCCTTGCCATATAGGATAGGAGAAACCCGTCCCATTCTTGCTTGCAACTATATTTTTTATGTTTTTATTATTAGGGGTCCAAGCAGCGAAGCTGTGGAACCCTACTCTAATAGTTCATTTTTTCTTAGATTTTTCATCCGCCATTTTTTCCAAATTCACCAAATTCTGCTGTCTAACCTTTTTGTAATTTGCATGCTAATAGAGGACTCTCAAACAAACGCACAGACATTTTGGTGTCGTTAGGTCCATGCCTCTGGCGCCACAATCAGGTCAAATTTGTTCATTCAGTGGGGGAAAAAAGTATTTGATCCACTGCTGATTTTGTAATTGCCCACTGACAAAGAAATTATCAATCTATAATTTTAATGGTAAAATTAATTGAAAAGTGACAGACAAAAAATCCAGAAAAATGCATGTCAAAATGTTTTGTAATTGATTTGCATTTTAATAAAGGGAATAAGTATTTGACCTCCCTGTAAAACATGACATAGTAGTTGTTGGCAAAGGTTAGATGTTTCTTGTAGTTGGCCATCAGGTGTGCACACATCTGAGGAGGCATTTTGTCCCACTCCTCTTTGCAGATCTTCTCCAAGTCATTAAGGTTTCGAGGCTCACGTTTGGCTCCCTCCACAGATTTTCAATGAGATTAAGGTCTGGAGACTGGCTAGGCCACTCCAAGATCTTAATGTGCTTCTTGTTGAGCCTTGTCTGTGTGTTTTAAGTCATTCTCATGCTGGAATACCGATGGTCTTGTAGCCCATTCCAAATCTGATTGATTGATTGATTGCTTCTGTGGACAGGTGTCTTTTATACAGGTAACAAGCTGACAAGCTCCCTTTAAGATTGTGCTACTAATCACAGATTGTCAGCTGTATAAATGACACCTGGGAGCCAGAAGTCTTTCTGATTGAGAGGGGATCAAATACTTATTTCCCTCATTAAAATGCAAATCAATTTATAAAAAAATGTAATTATGTTTTTCTGGATTTATTTGTTGTTATTCTGTCTCTCACTGTTCAAATAAACCTACTGTGGAAGATGGTAAATGTACGCGAATTATTAAAATAAAAACTTCAGTTCTTCGTGTAACAGTAGATTATTTCAAGTTTAATTATGTGGATCCACGGGAACAGCCATCCCAACATTACAAAAGATGAACAGGGTAATGCCATGACAGACTGCTTCGCATTTCATTATGGATTTCTCCTCTTTATACCCCCCCTTGACAGCTCCTGTAAATATTATCTCTTATGCTATAACATACATACAAAACAAGTCATCATACTAATCGTAAAACCAGATAGAACTCTACATTGTCATGGCAACCATAGTTCTAGGCCATAGTTAACAGACCTCCTGATCTGAGCTACCACTGGTCTCAGTCCTGCCCAAATGGAAGAAACAGAGGCAAGCAACTTCACCGTGGAGCCATCTGTACAAAGCCATAGATAAGATAGGTTTGAGGCCTGGCGGACTTCAGTTGTAGCCAAAATAACAGGGCATGCTGACCTAGGTCTTCTATATTACAAAACCAATTACAAAAATACTTTTTCCCTCACTGTAACTTGGGCTCTGATTGCCCTAGAGACATAAATCTGGTTCATATGATGCATGGGCAACTGCTGAACAACTTTGCCAGACGCTGTTTTCATTTTCGCCATATTGGATTCTGCACCATTTCGAATTTTCTGAAAATGATTAGAAATGTTTTACCAGCCACACATGTTTTGCAATCTTCATGAAAAATGACACAGATGATCTTCCGACCAATCCCAACAAAAGATATCTGATGGATTTTTTTATCTGTTAATCCGCTACAGCCAATCGAATATATCAATGAGGCCGCCAAACAAGAAGTGAACGTGTATCTCAGCAACAGTTTGTCTCATAGTCACCAAACTCGGTATCCATGGTTGGTAGAAGGAGTAGAGGAGGCATGCAATGTTTGGCACTAATCGGCCATGTAGGGTGCTATAGCAGATTGTCAATTTAAAGGCTCATTACTCCTGAATGCAAACAGATCTTGCAAGCAAACATGGTCTGTTGCATGAGTGCATCAGCTTGTTGTACTGCAATAAATAGGAACGGTGGTAGTGCAAACCACGTGACAGCCACATCTAAATGAAATTCAAGCTATGAATCAAAAACTTTAGAAATGCTTGAGCAACATCAAACTTCATCTGTAGCTATAGGCCTCGAACAAAGCAAGAAAATATGGACAAGATCATCCATTTGGCCATACAGTGTATTGTCCAATTTGAAATGTTCAAATAACGATTTCTCCCTGCTCCTTTGAGCTGATGTCACCAGACTTCTCAAAACATGCTTTGCATTGAGTTAAACAAAATTGCTGCTTGCATCTATGAGCTGCATCACCTTTGTTTTCCGGTATTGTTAATAGATTTAACAAAACTAAAACAAGAGTCCTAGGCCACTTGTCCCCTTTCCATGAATCATTACATATAGCATCTATGAATACTCCCTGTCAATATTTACTATAAAAAAATTATATTTCAAACAAAGCAGATGTCCTATGTCAATAATTTCCTGTGTCCTACAGTTTCAAAAGAAGTGAAAGCATATATGTCAAATTCTCACCATATTTCGTATGTCATTGGTATGTCAAGATTGATTGGCCATTCCGGGTGCTATAGTGTATGGTCAAACTTGACATTTTCAAATAGCAATATCTCTGTGCTCTTTAGAGTTGAAGCCACCAAACTTCTCAAAACATGCTTTGCATTGAGCAAAATAAAATTGCAAGGCTTAAATGATATAGAAGGTCTATGAGACATAAATGGCTTTTAAATCTTAAAGGCACTCACAGGTCACAAGATATATCAGGTCAATGAGGCCTATACAATGTAAATGGTTCAAATTATTTAAAAGGCATTTAACAACTTAAAGGGGCTAAAAGGCCTATAAAGCCACCACACCACTTAGACACCTTAAGATCACCTCATACACAGTGATATGCCAGCACCTCTAACAGCTTACTAAGTATGAGTCTGTTCTTACACATGAAAGATTAGGGCTAAAATCTCATTGCAGCAGTCTTGCTTTGACTAGAAAATGTGCTGAATGATACCACTGTGGACCTTATCTCAAAACATTCAGAATGTTGATGAGGTGTCAAGTGGGTGACATTAAGCTGACTGACAAGTTGTCACCAACAGCATTGTAGAAAGTGATAAGGCATATGGGGCACTGACATGATAATTGGGTAACCCTTCAAATTACAGCCCATTACTTACAGGGTAGTTCCCACGTAACTACGTAGTAACAAGTATGTGGTAAGAATGGGTAGTTAGGTAGGAACAATCTAGGTGTTACGTATACTTATATGAACGAAGAACTCCAAAACTACTTAGATAACAGACAGGTAATAAAAAAGCAATTTTGAAAGGAAATAATTGTCATTCTTATTCGTGCTTCTGAATTTACCATTTAAATGTGACTTCACTAAGTTTTTTTTTTCAAGTTCACTTGCAGAATTAAGGATTTAAGTCCTACAACCCCTAATGCTTCTCTTCATAAAAGGCGCCCAAATTAAGGTATTTTTCTCCAATTTGCCGGATCGAAAGCGCTCCAATGTAGGTTATTATTTCATTGCGCTAAAAGCGAAACGCCGACGACTGAAACGAATAGACTTAACAAATAAGAGTTAGTCAGATTTTTCTGTTGTTAAGGACAATTAAACTTTTACATTAGAAGGCATACTTTAAAATGGATAACCAGAGTTGCCTGGCTCACTCTGCAAATCTCCTAAATGTTGTGTTGTTTCCAAATGTAGATCCAAATAATTTCCATTAGCTTGTGGTGGAAATACACATTAAAACAAGTCTATTTCGTAATAACACCTAAAATAAAAATAAAATAAATGTGAGAAATTATCATTTGTTTTTAGTTAATACTGTTTGTACCTTCACGCCATCATCCTGTTGTAGCTTATTCTTTAAATACACTGTAGTTACAAGTAAAGTGGGCTGTAATTTGAAACGGTGTCTGTTCCCAAATAGATTGGCCTTGGTGTAGTCAAAAGAAGCAGAGTCTTATTCACAATAGTTAAAACATGTAACACCTCTTAATTAAATCTCCGCATTTTGTCCCCTTTGCAGAAAAACATCCCCAAAGAATGTTTCCACCTCCATGCTTCACAGTTGGGATGGTGTTCTTGGGGTTGTACTCATCCTTCTTCCTCCAAACATGGCGAGTGGAGTTTAGAACAAAAGCTCTATTTTTGTCTCATCAGACCACATGTCCTTCTCCCATTCCTCCTCTGGATCATCCAGATGGTCATTGGCAAACTTCAGATGGGCCTGGACATGCGCTGGCTTGAGCAGGGGATCTTGCGTGTGCTGCAGGATTTTGGGGAACAGGTGCGTAATTGGGAGACGAGCGGGTGTGTATGTGGCTCAGGAACGCGAGGACCTGCCTCCGCGTGGAGGCGCGGCGTGATAGAGTCCTGCCCATTAATATTGTTGCGGTATGTAAAAATGTGCTTGTCACATCTGCACAGTGTTAGCTTCCTGTTCTGATGATGTCCAAGAACAAAAAGTTATGCAACCAAAAGTCAGGGGAGAGCCATCTTTATTCAGAATGAGACGTTGATGTTAACAGGTCATAGTTCCCATTCTCTCTCTCTCTCCCTCTCCCTCCAAAGAATACAGGAAGTTCCACAGTACTTAAACCTAATAAAAGGGAGGCAGCCAAGTGTCAAACCCAGCCAAATACCCTCCAATAAGAAAGGCCTAAATGACCCTTGTATGGGTTTGTGTCAACATATGGTCAATGGTCCTATCCCTCAAGCCTGTGACAGTCACATAGGCAACTCCTAGCAGGAGGCATGGACAGGACGTGTGTCCTATCCATACACCTGTGCTCAAGAGTTAGTTAGTACATCTGTGTTGTGTTAAGTTTCTCAAGCCTACTTTCTCTCAACAGCAACTCAGCCTTAGGGTGGAAATGAAGAAAAGTCATTTGAATGGTGGGGTAGACAAAAACAGATGTATGATGTCACTAAAAGCAAGGTAAAAAAAAGTCATCCAAAGGACACTCAATGTTGGCAATGAACACTTACATCAATACCTGATTTATTCATTATAAATGAACCATTATAGAATTCAAACTCCATTAACAAGTATCAGGCATCGGTTTTGGTGTTGGTTTTAGTATTATCTCAATTATCATTGGTAAATACAAACAAATGTAAAACTACATTATTCAACCAAACTAAATTCAGCATTTAATATAAAACATCAAATGTCCACTTACATCCACTTTGGCTGTATTACTTCATAGGCTATGACTATATTGGATTCAAATGTAGTCCTCATGAGACACAGCGTGTCTCCTTAACATTGAAGACTATCACCATACGGATTCTTCATTCTACCACCTATACAATATGAAAGGAGATAGAAAACACAACATTTTAACCTTCTGTAAGAAAAACATGAGGCTATTTTACCAGTTTAGAAATCATAATTGTACCAACTTCCAATTTAGCACTCAGTTTAGAGTTCCTACATGGGCTAACAAATAGCTCAGCACGCCGAAGCAAATTACCATGCGGTGGGCCTAGTAAAGGCCTAACCACATTGTCGTAAGACCAATGAGGCCTTACGGATTAAAACATTGTCAATGCAGTAAATACATTGACTCAAATTACATAGTATATATGACAAAGTGCAACAAAACAGGCTATTTTTTTAGCACATGCCATATACCATCAAAGTACTTTTCAAGTATAATTTTATATTCAATTAAATAAACCAGGGAAGCATAGAGGAAAGTAATCAGATTTCCCTGATAAGTTCCAGCTTCACTCAATGGTTAGGTACGATACATTTTTGTAAATAAACATTAAAGAACTCTGAATCAATGATTATGAAATCTCATGTCAAATCCTTGAAGCGTCCATGATTCTGGGGTCCCATGACAGAGATTCCATATTGTGACTACTACATCTTCTGTCATATGTACCACACTCTCAATCGTTTCTCCATTCACCACTTCCTCAGAATCCATCTTCTTTAGCCAGATAACTTTTTCTTTCTGTCCATTGCGATTCCAGGCATCGTTGTTAATGTTCCTATTTGTTCTTGGTGTCCTATTCGCACCATTGTATTTAAACATGAACGCATCATGCGGGTCAAAGGCTGCAGTCCTCTTTCTGTTATATTTGTACAACAGGACGGCATTATTTTTTTACTTGTACGGGTTACTGTAAGATCATCGAAAACACATTATCGCATTTTGCTCACGCACTAATAACAATGTTAAGCTTCTGCCCACTACTCGACTAATGCGGACTCTCATTATAGCCCGAAGAGACGTTCATACACGTAAAAACTTTATATAGCCTAGACACAGGAGTTTCTAAGTATTAACTTGTACGCAACTCCTAGCAGGAATAATGGACAGGATGTGTGGGACCCATCAGTAACAGGCAACACATCCTATCTATTGTCCTTTGTTCAGAGTTAGTCAGCACATCTGTGTTGTGTTAAGTTTCTCATGCCCATATCCTCTCACTGTTGATGACATTACGTTTCTCAGCCCTTATAATTTGAGGTGGGGGAGGGATTGGATTGATAACTCAAGATATTAAACTGCCCTTTTTCAGTAGCTGGATTTGCATAAATAAAGTGGACATGACCAACAGAATGATACGCCACCCCATGTAATTTTTTCTAGAAATGCCACTGCATATATCCCAAAATGTCCTACACAGTTATCTGAGGGAAAAGAATATGACACCATGCTAAACTGCGGCAAAACAAACTGATTTTAAAATGAAATACTTTGTTTAGTGAGTAAAAATGTCATGCTGTAAACTTATAATTAAAGTATTTTCCACTAAGTGGGCTCACTTGAACAAGGCATCAGGTTGTTTAGGGGGCAAACAGCACAAATCAATTTCACTGATGCTTGTGAATTAATTACTCACAGTCAACACAGGTACTCTCGATTTTCCATGTGCAGCTCCCACACACTAGCCTACCTTGTGACATTTGTCAAGTGTCCTTTGTTTTAGTTACCCGTATTCTCAAGAGTGGAAAAAAGGAGCAAACACAGAAATTATACACTGACTTCAGCCTAATGCATATGGTCAATATGAACATTATGGCCACTCAAGCTAGAAAAACACAGAAATATTTTTAAATAAAACATCTGCATTAGACTAAAATATACACAAGTTTATAAAAAGTCAGAGTCCTATAGCTACATGGGTTTCATTAGAACAAGGTTATTGCAATACATTTCAAAATAAAAAAAACTGTCAAACAGACTCAAAAGCAACCTGACCCATTGGTTTTGACTCTAGAGTGCTTAACACTGCTACTTCATTTCACTTTGAAGTTACCACTACTTTGCATGCATTTCTCAAGTCCACTCAAACATTACTTTTTTATTTATTGGCCCAAGAAAAAAAGGCCAGCACTGAATTTGCATTGTCAACCTAAACTTGAAAAACGTTTAGGCTTTTGACCTGCTTATATATAGGCCTCAGTAAGGGACCGAACACACACTTATCCTTCTCAAACACTTACCTGAATAGTAACGGACCATAAGCACAGTCCCAGGAAACAATCAGTAGCATATACATTTTGTTAGTGTGCAGCGGTTTCATCAGCTCATCAACCTGTCAGGGATGACATAATATCAGACCAGATTTGTTCATGGATAAAAAATAAACAGAATCCCACACTTCTCGGGTATATAGTGTCAAATCATAGGGGAAAATAGGGGGTATTGCCAGCAGCACTTTCTTAGCCCCCTACTCCATTGGCTCCAGTGCAAGACCCTACACCCAAATTTGGCCTATGCAAATTGCTTTATAAAAAAAACGAGACATTTTGAGGTGGAAAATGTCTTTCAAGAATTACTCCAAAGAATCGATATAAAATTTCAATTAACAATGGAAAATAGAAGTGGTATTTTCAACCTCCTATTGTCCAGTGGACTAAAATTAACCACCTTTTTACTGAAGTCATTGTTCCACCATCTTGCTATTTATGTCTTAGTCCATACAACCCTATAGTGAGTGAAAAATGTATTTGATCCCCTGCTGATTTTTTACGTTTGCCCACTGACAAAGAATTAATTTGTCTATCATTTTAATGGTAGTTTTATTTGAACAGCGAGAGACTAACAACAAAAATCCAGAAAAACACATGTTTAAAATGTTATAATTTGATTTTCATTTTAATGAGGGAAAAAAGTATTCAACCCCTCTGCAAAACATGACTTAGTACTTGCTGGCAAAACCCTTGTAGGGACTGGCTAGGCCACTCCTGTCAAAGCTGCGGGGAAATTAAGGAGAAGAGAAACTTGGAGTCGAAGTAGTTTCGTCTTTTATTGTTTTGGCGTAGCTCAACATATGCTCACACTGGTGAGACAATAACACACAAAGACCAGGGGAGCAGAGGGCACATATGTACTGGGGGAAATTATTGTGAATGAGGATCTGGTGTGCTAAACAAGACAACTGGTGAAATGAATTGATGAGATGGGTGGTGTCAGAAGGATGGTGCGCCAGAGCCCGCCTGCTGCAGGGGAAGGAGAGGACGGTACCCCTCCCACTCCACAAGGAACTGGAGGCCCCCGGCCCGGCATCTTGACTCCTGCATCTCACACCCCTGAAGGGGACCAGCTACCACCGGCCTGAGGAGAGACACTTGAAACGAGGTGTTAATACGGTAGTCCGGAGGAAGGCACAACCGATATGTTACCTCGTTGGCTCTCCCCAGGACTTTAAAGGGTCCCACAAACCGCAGACTCAGATTCCGGCAGGGCAGGCAGAGGGGCATGTCCTTGGTCGAGAGCCAGACCCGGTCACCCAGACTATACACTGGGGCCTCCCTGTGGTCGCGATCAGCATATGTCTTCTGGCGGCAGACAGCAAGCCAGAGGCGAGCCTGCACGGCCTCCCACATCCCTGCCGCCCGCCAGAACCAATCGTCCACCGCAGGGGTACCAGTCTGGCTCGGGATCCAGGGTGCCAATTTGATTTGCTTTGAGCCTTAAGCTCCAATTTTTCCAATCATAATCAATGATCATATCATACATACCCCCTGCTTTCACTTCATTAAGTCAATGGAAAGTGACACCATGAGTAAAAGCACAATCATGGCGAATACGGCCACAGGAGGCGCCAATCTTGAAACTGCACTGGCCATCATTTCAGGACGGACATGTAAAATAGAGAATTGGTAATAGGGATGGATCTGGAATCCATTCGATATGGAGTTGCATACTATAGATTCATCAAAACAACTAAGTGAAAATGTTAAAAACACAAACATTCACTAACACAGTCAAACACATTAAATGGTCAACATGGTCACATGTGTGAAGGAATTATAAACCATGTAACCCATTAACAACTTGGTCTAACAGCTAAACAGCTCTCAAATTCTTTAATTGGCTATCATGCATTTATAAATTCCTGTAGTGTCCTGGCATATACCTAACTTAATTGGTTTGCCCACGAGGGGATAAGCTGCGCAACTAAATTGTAGGAGAGGAAACCTCCAGCCCAATTCCAGTGGTATACCAACTTCAACCATTAGCATATCCACAGCACCAAAATTTAGCATTTTTACAGGCAACGACCAAACTACCTTGCGACAATAAAATAATGTCTTGATTAACCTTCTACATTTAATAAAATGTTCCAACATTTTGTCACGTCCTGACTATGCCCCTAGCCATCTTCGCACTGGCTGGGGCCATAGTCAGGACGTGGCCAGAAGACAGAAGGGGGCGCCGCAGGCTCGGGCGGCGGAGGAGCGGCCGGGACAGAAGGGGGCGCCGCTGGCTCGGGCAGCGGGGGAGCCGGGACAGAAGGGAACGCCGCGGGCTCGGGCGGCGGCGGAGGAGCGGCCGGTTCAGCAGGA
>JACXGJ010016450.1:0-12298 GCA_016801105.1 Esox niger
GCTCTATGTTGACATTTGACTCAGTGGATAGGAGAGTACAGAGCATACAACAGTCTGAATGCTCTATGTTGACATTTGACTCAGTGGATAGGAGAGGACAGAGCATACAACAGTCTGAATGCTCTATGTTGACATTTGACTCAGTGGATAGGAGAGTACAGAGCATACAACAGACTGAAGGCTCTATGTTGACATTTGACTCAGTGGATAGGAGAGGACAGAGCATACAACAGTCTGAATGCTCTATGTTGACATTTGGCTCAGTGGATAGGAGAGTACAGAGCATACAACAGACTGAAGGCTCTATGTTGACATTTGGCTCAGTGGATAGGAGAGGACAGAGCATACAACAGACTGAAGGCTCTATGTTGACGTTTGTCCAAGGTTCCTACACTAAAACATAACCCCTTCTTATCCCTAACCTTAACCCATATCAGAAATAAACAAAAATGTATAAACGTTAGAACGTAATGTCTGTACTCTGCGCTGAGTCAAACACATTCCTTTCAACCTTCTGGGCAGATCTTCCTGCAGAATGTTTGAGCAAGTGAATTTTGCAACTCAAATCCAAATGAACCCATAGACTCAACACCATACGGACTTGCAGATATCTGTAAGGATGTACCCAGTAATCTATATGGTAAGACCCATTTGTTCTAGTCATGTAAAAACAATTGTAATAGCTAATTGCTATTCCTTGGCCCTGTGGCTAGAGAAAGTTTCACTGTATCAAACAATCACAGATGGTTCTCAGGTCCAAGCCTGGGGACTGTACTTCTGGTTTTCTAATTGGCCAGGTGGTTAATTGCGTTGGCCTGGTGTTCCAGGTCAAAATCAATACCTGATATGAGAAGCAGAATAAAAACTAGCAGGTGTTGAGGTCTGAATTTGAGAACCACTGCTGTGGGGCACAGGGTCCAGTGAAGTTGAGAACCACTGCTATGGGTCACAGGGGCCAGTGAAGTTGAGAACCACTGCTGTGGGGCACAGGGTCCAGTGAAGTTGAGAACCACTGCTGTGGGGCATCGGGTCCAGTGAAGTTGAGAACCACTGCTGTGGGGCATCGGGTCCAGTGTTCCCTTTATGTCACTTAGATTGACCACAGGAGGCTACCGTAGGGGTGGTGACAACTGCTTCTCTTGCCATCATGTTCTATTTGTCCTGCTCGCTCTGTCCCTCTCCTAATCTCTTTCTCACTGTCACTCTCCAAATCTCTCTTTCCCTCTTCTAGTCTGTCTGTCTCCCTGTCTGTCCCTCTTGGTGAACCCCAGGGAGGTATAATGGCTTGGGCTCCGTAATTACGATCTAAATGACAATAATCACAGTCATTTCATTCTAAATTAGAATCCATTTCCGTGCATTTAGTGGCGATGTGCTTGTTGCAGGGTAAACCTCTCTTTCTCCCACTCGTCTTACGCTCCTCCCTCTCCTCTCTCTCCCTCTCCCCCTCTCTACCGCTCTCTCCCTCTTCTTGTCCCCCTCTCTCCCTCGTTCTCCCTCTCTCTCCCCCTTTCTCTCGCTCTCACTGCGTTTATCGTGTCTTTTAAATCATATGTCATTATAGTATTTGTCAGTTATTTTAATCGCCCTGTCCTTTTTTCAGAAGCTTAAGACATCATCATCATTTTCAAATGACAGAGGGATTGAATAGAATGTTACAGGTAATTAGCATCTTCATGATTTAAGTCTGCACACACTTCACGTCTTCATCGGGAGAAGCATGATACTTCTGTCTCAGATCAGTGAGCAGGAACAGGGCAGATGGAGATAGAGGGTTGGAGCTACGGGTTGCATTTAACATCAATATCCAACGTTAGTGGAGACTGCAAGACGTACACATTACTGGAGGCTAACATTTGGAGGTTGTTCCCCACTGAGTCGGTTAGCGTTGTCATGTTGGCTGGCTGCAGGAAAATTCCAGAAAATCCATATTGTACAGAAACTGTGATTTCAACAATGAAACAAATATATTTTCTTTAAGGAAGTTCCTCTGTCTATCAATAATTGCTTAATATGGTCTTCACATCGATTTGCTCCTCAGTTGCTATAACTTTGCTGTAATTCGAAAACTTAGGCAGTGTGATTTATTGAGGAACAGCCACAACTGCTATCCATTTGACAGCGATTTCTTTCTCTTCTTTTTCATTCATTTCATCTAACCCGATCTCTTCATGTCCCTTCTTGGAACCCTCACTCACAGTTCCAGCTCCTCTCTCTGTTTTACGGTGGTCCTGCAGGCCAGCAGGAAGCCCACCGAGGTGAGGAGTTGTGTTCCACCAGAGAGCCAAGCCAGGACCAGGGACCAGCCAAACACAGTGCTAACAACGTCCAAGCTAACTCCTCTCTGCTCAGCCAGACACAAGGCTTCCTGGAAGACTGCTGCAGAGTAGGCCATGTATACACCAGCCCCTGTTAGAGTAGACAGGGCTGGAGGGATGGAAAACAGGGAGAAAGTTGTGTTAGAGAGACTAGGCATTAGATACTATAATCTCCTATTAGAGAGACAATGCATTAGATACTATAATCTCCCATTAGAGAGACAATGCATTAGATACTATATTATCCCATTAGAGAGACAATGCATTATATACTATATTATCCCATTAGAGAGACAATGCATTAGATACTATAATCTCCTATTAGAAAGACAATGCATTAGATACTATAATCTCCTATTAGAGAGACAATGCATTAGATACTATAATCTCCCATTAGAGAGATAATGCATTATATACTATATTATCCCATTAGAGAGACAATGCATTAGATACTATAATCTCCTATTAGAAAGACAATGCATTAGATACTATAATCTCCTATTAGAGAGACAATGCATTAGATACTATAATCTCCCATTAGAGAGACAATGCATTAGATACTATATTCTCCCATTAGAGAGACAATGCATTTTGATATATAAGATGTATTTTCCTGATACTTTTAACTCTCAAATGGTACCCTATAACCTAGATAGAGTGTACACCATATATGGAGGTAGTATATTATATTGGAAATACAGCCCCTTTCAAAACAAGTTGGGGCACTATATAAATATAAATAAAAAGAGAAAATTATTTTTATATTTTGAAAATTATTTAAACCCTAAATGCAATATAAAATATATCCAAGACAACATATCACATGTTGAAACTGAGAAATGTTAATGTTTCTGGGAACATAATTGCTCACTTTGAATTTCCTGCGAGCAACATGTTGCAAGCAATCATGAGTAACATGATTGGATATTGAAAGATAATTCCAGAGAGAATGAGTCTGTCAGAAGTGAGGATGAGGATGAGATCAACGCTCTGAAAGACCGCGCCAGCAAATAGTGCCACAATTAAAGAATCATGTATCACAATGTAAAATATCAAAGAGTCTGGGGATCTTATCATCTGTGGTACATAATATCAGAGAATCTGGAGTAATCTCTGTACCCAAGGACCAACGCTGAAAACCAATATTGGATGGCCGTGATCTTCAGGCCCTGCATCACCTGACTTCTGAGGTGGACCAATGAGAGGACACGCCTCCTGATGGCACCACCTGTTCCTATTATCCATTACCCAATTGTTATTCCTATTATTTGAACAACAGATCAGCAGGATTCAAAGCAGAGTGGCCTTGCTCATTACAGTGATACTCCATAAAACACCACTAGTAAAACAGTCTGACAACAAACGTATCTACTGCAGCTGCTAAATAGAGCTCAGTGTTTGAAAGTATCGAAACTGATCAACTGGGCGCTCAGGTGTCGGAGAATTGTGGAAACCTGTGCTTTGCAACTTTTTACTAACCAGACTAAATTCAAACAACTGTCACAGAGCTAACTTTCAAGCTCTCATTCGTCTCACACAGTTCTCTTGCAACAAATTGACAATTCATTCGAAGTCGTTGGTTTTGCCACTAAGTTCAAAGCCTGAGGCAGTCAGGTCTCGGACAATTGACACTTGGTGGTTTCGTTAAATATCACGTGACAGTCTTTGGACACCTGCCAGGTGACCAAAAATGTTTTGGAACATCGTTCCAATTCAGTGAGTGTTGTGAAGGGTGTTGCACGTGTGCTGACAGACAGCTCCGCCATCTCCCGCTCTTCCAGTTTTCCCAACAGTCATGAACTCACCCCGGTCCCCTTCATTGGTCAATCATTACTCACACCAGGTCCCAGTTCGGTCATTTGTATGTGTTTAAATATTTCACCTCTGCTCCCCTCATTTGTCAGTCATTGTTCCATGTTGCAGTGTCCGGTTGTCAGTGGTGAGTTTCGGTTTTGTTTGCTTGGTTTCAGTTTTCCTTTCATTGCTCGGTGTTTCGTTCAAATATAAGAACTTCTTCGACTGCCACCCTTTGCCTGTGCCTGGTCCGTCCGCTCCACTACACCCGACTATGACATGTGCATAGCAGCCCATCACTACTCGAGACGTTGTTACGATGCTGGAACAGTTATAATGCATCCCTTATACTGAATTGAAGTGTAAAGTCAGAGCCATAGGATGAAATGGATCATTTAATATTGGGATTTTAACTGTTGTAGTTGTACAGGATAGTCTGACACCCACTGAGCCTCCACTTCCCCTAGTGGCCCTATAGACTATTGAAATTGGTGATCCGTTTTTCAGTAAAGGCTGCGATGTGTACTAAAATAGTTACTGCTCAAGATGATTGAACATTTCTATGGTTACTAACAACTACGTTAACTTCCAACAGACTGAAGCAACTCGTTCAAATGTGTTGGTGTTGCACTTGGTAATGAAAACCTGAGTCAGTAGACTGTTTGTGACATGACATCACAGGTTCCATTCAATAACACGTTAGTGTTTCGACACCTGGTATCACGTGACGATAGGTTCAGAACAGGTCTCATAAGAGGTATGATGGACACCATGTCATGTGGCCCAACAGAGAATACAACAAGGTGAGTTCTACAGCCGAATGGTACTGCAGCAGTCCTGTGAGTGTTCATAATATCAAATCAGGGTTTTTGTTTTATCTATATTTCGCCCAAACTGTGATTGACGCAATGATGTTTGTGTGGTGTGAAACAATAAACAGACTATAGAAATTGGTAGGGATTCTCCGAATACAGTTGTCATAAGGATGGATATTTGGAGTTCATGGTGTAAAGTAATTCAGAATGTATTTGATTTCATTGATTCAAGTGGTAATGAAACTCACTGCAATCATGTAACAAGTCCTTCTTAATTATGAGCGGCCTATTGTGCATTAGATAAATAAGTTGGCTCAAGTGGTTTCATATGTTTTGTTCAAGTAACAGCAATTGGAAATCATACATTATAGAGGTGATACTGAGAGGAATTGTGTGTCCATGTGTTTGTGCAATTAGACAGTTGTATTTTTTCTAAAGCCCTCATCTTCCACCACAGAAAAGGCCTGGTAATCTTCCATAAACATCCTCATTAGTGCAGCATCAAGCGCTTGCTGTCTGGCTGTAATGACAAATCAGGATATTTATATAAACACTGAGATTCCATCCTGCTGGACGTTTGTCATCTTTTCATGACTTTTATAATACGGGTCTCTGTTCTATCCTCCCTAAACTGCGATGGTGTTTGTAACTCAGTACATCGCAGCATCCATATATGCAAGTTAAAACGACCATGTAATGAAGGAACCATACATAAACAACAATCAGAAATGCCAGTGTCTACTCTGGGCCTGAGCACATTTTAGATGAACTAAGGAACAGTGGATAACTTTCCTGTGGTCTGACGAATCACAATTTGAGATTTCTTGGGAGGACCGTTGACCCCATGTCTTTTGGGTTAAAAAGGAAATGGACCATCCAGCTTGTAATCAGCGCAAAGTGCAAATGCCAGTATCCGTGATGGTATGGGGGTGCAATTTTGCACATGGCATGGGTGACTTGGACATCTGTGAAGGCAACATCAATGGTGAACAATATATACAGGTTTTGGAGCAACATATGCTGCCATCCAGACAACATATTTTTCAGGGAAGGCCCTGCTTATTTCAACAAGACAATGCCAAACCACATTCTGCACGTATCAACAGCATGCCTCTGTTGTAAAAGAGTCCGGGTGCTAAACTGACCTGCCTGCAGTCCAGACCTGGTCCATATTGAAAACAGTTGGCGCCATTATGAAATGACAAATACAGCAAAGGAGACCCCGAACTGTTGAGCAGCTACAATCCTATATCAAGCAACAATGGGACATTCCACTTTCAAAACAACAGCAATTGGTCTCCTCAGTTCCCAAACACTTACAGCGTTGAGGTATGAAGAGGTGATGCAACACAGTGGTAAAGATGCCCCTGCCCCAAATTTTGAAACGTGTTGCTGCCATGAAATTCCAAATGGGCATATATTTCCCAAAAAGTCTTCTCAGTTTGAACATTTGATTTGTCTTTGTACTATTTTAAATTAAATGTCGAGTTATATTATTTGCATTTTTCTGCATTTTACACAGCGTCCCAACGTTTTAAAAAACAGAAATGTAGGATGCCATTTTGGGACAAATCCCAGCATGTTTTAGCATAAGCAATTGACATGTCTAATTGTTCTTCTAACTAGTTTTCTTGCAGTTTGTCAACACAAGCTTCAAAGACCAACACAAGCTTCAAATACAGCAACACAAGCTTCAAAGACAATGACAAACTTCAAAGACAATGACACAAGCTTCATTAGAAATGACACAAGCGTAAAAGACAACAATACAATTTTCAAAGACAACAACACAAGCTTAAAAGACAAATCCACCACTCTCTGGAACTGCTGCAACAGTGTATGACAGTGGAGAGACACTTCAAGACAAGGATTCTTGCTTAAATATATTGCTGGTTTTCTGGGCTTTTAGGCTAAGTGCCTGTATAACACGTGGTTAAATTAACATTTTAGCCATTTAGTAGATGGTCTTATCCAGAGTGCCTTTAAGTAAGTACAAGTTGTAGGTGGTGTAGTAGGAAGTGCTTTCTAATCAATGAGTCATTGTCAAATGTCAGTGTGGAATGGAGACAAATAAACATAACTCTATGATAAGTGTTTTCAGATGTTTTTTGAAGATAGGAAGAGGCTCTGCTATCCTAGCCTCTAAGGGAAGCTGGATTCAACATCGATGTGCCAAGACACAGATGTTTTTTACTATGTGGATCGGGAACTGCCCCGAAGACGTGGGACAGCCAAGAGCCCAGAGGTGGCTGAACAAAGAGCCGGGGGGATGTAGGGTTTGAGCATTGCCTGTAGGTCGGGGAAAAGTTATTCTTGTTAATAATGCTGACAAGCCCATGGCTTGGAGCACCTTAACAACAACTCTGATCCCTGACTCATGGCAGGGCATCCAAGCCATCACAGACTACCGGCCAAAGAACCCCACCCCTACAGCCAGCAACGTCTCCATCACTGACGAGTTAAAAAGGTTCTATGCTCACTTCGACAGGGACAACAAAGAACCAGCCATTAAAGCTGAACTCCCCCAGACGTCCTCCCCCTCAGCCAATCCAGGGGTAGGGTGATAGGATGTAAGTCTGCTGGTCCTGATTGCGTCTCCAGGTGTGTGCTCAGACCATGTGCTGGGCAGCTGGCTGAGGTCTTTTGATATGATGCACCTGTCATGTCCCAGGCGGTTGTCCCCACGTGCTTACAGATATAACCATTGAGCCAGTGCTGAAGAAGTTGTCGGCGTCCACCTTGAATGACTTTTCACTTTTCATTCTACTTTTGGCACCTCCTCCTCTGTATTGATATTTCATGTTCTACAGTCTCATTGTTTCTGCTGACAGAGTGAAACATGTACATAATGAGTACACTCTGTCAAACGTTGATACCCTTTGACCCCTTATCCTTTGAAGAACAATTTTTGGTTCCAGCTAAAACCTTTTTGGGGGTTCCAGGTAGAGCAAATTGAACCTAAATTGGATTTACCCGAAGGCATTAAAGATTATATTTAGAGGGTTTTTACACTACTAGATAATAACTCTCCTATCACCAGCAAAAGTATTTGCCCTGTCAGAGCTCTACCTTAATTACCTGACAAACAACATTGGTTTATCCACTTTCCTGGTCAGTGATCGGGCCAAAGCGTTGGTTGCCATGTGTTTCGCCCAACGACGCAGCAAGAGTTACTTGTTGCTACTGTGAATCCAAAAGTGTGTTTACATTTTATGATAATGTTATTTATATTGAAATGTGTTTGTGACCGTTGATACTGTCTAACTAGGCTCTCAGACCCACAAAGGTTTGCCAATGGAGACAAAGACCAAAGATAGGATACAAGTGAAGCCACCGCAGAGACTATAAGTGTTATTCACTCATGCTCAAATACACTGTTTTATCGCTTGGCTGGGTCCATTCTCTGCGTGCATGCTATTCATTTCAACCATTCAGATTCTCTAATAGGACACATCAGATAGTGAGGTGATAAATGGCCAGGACAAAACACCATGTAATTGTCATTTGTGATGGATCTGAGAAATGGAGCAAACCTATGAATTCACTTGAAATGACATCAAAGTGGCATCGGCTTGAATTTCAGCCTCAGTAAATTGTCAACCCACTTTTAACCCACATTGCATGGGTTGTTGTCAATACTGTCTTTTAGAACTCATTTACAGTGTGCGATATAGTTGTGGACACCATTTTCATAAAGTATGGAGAAAGCTCTTGAACTTTTGAATTCTTGAACCTCTTCGATTTGCAGCTGAACTTTACCAAACAGTCTGAACAAATTAGAAAATGTAACCTAATTCCACAAAAAAATCCTAAAATGGTCCAGACAATATTATTGGTATTTTCTAGAAGTAGTTAGAATTAATAACATTTCAAGCAGGTGATACTTGTTTGCATTGGAACTGAAGTCTCCTGTGGTGAGTTGTAAGTGCATGCAATATGAAAATCTCTTATTCAACCAGTTAGAGGAAATGACTCATTCCCCTGTTTTGTGTCACTAAGTACACCTCATGGAGCATGAAGAAAAGAAAACCAGAGAAGTGTCTGAGGAGGTCAGACACAAGATTGTAGCCAGGCTTGGACAATACCTAGGCTACATGTTTATTTCCAGAGTACGTTGATGTTCCTGTTTCCTCTGTACATAATGTTCTCTAGAACCTTAAGGCCCAGGTCACTCTAGACAACCTCCCTGGATGAAGCCATAAGAGAACATAATAGAAGATCGCCATGAAGGATTGTTTGAATGATGGGGAAAGCACCCGATCAACTGCAACACAGATTTAAGCTGACCTTCAGAAACAAGGTAACACAGCTTTTGCATAAACCCTCCATCACCAACTCGGTGAAAGAGGAGTT
This sequence comes from Esox niger, assembly GCA_016801105.1. NCBI lineage: Eukaryota > Metazoa > Chordata > Actinopteri > Esociformes > Esocidae > Esox > Esox niger. Next base: position 9,281 of record JACXGJ010016450.1, read on the forward strand.
GAATGAGTCCTGCTGCTAAAACAATTGAAAGCCTGACTGCAATTTGTTAAAACACACAGGAACATGACATCTTTGTTGGACAAAATATTTTTGTTAAAGCATACAGTCTGTGTTTACAGAACACAAAATGAAGCCTTGAGAGAAAAGAAACCCTACTCCACAGTGAAGCATGGAAAAGAAACCCTACTCCACAGTGAAGCATGGAAAAGAAACCCTACTCCACAGTGAAGCATGGAAAAGAAACCCTACTCCACAGTGAAGCATGGAGGACGTTGCCTAGCAGCCCTGGAGGCCTTGAATATGTGGCATCATAACATCAGAAGAATGCCAAGGCATTTTGGATCTCAATGTCAAACCCGCAGAATAATGACTCCACCCGATTTAAAACATACCCAAAAACAGATCAAGACAAAATATCGTGATTAATCTGAAATTGCCATTTCCCACTAAAAACTGGAGAGATCTGAAAACAGCAAATCTAAGATCACTGGAGTAGTTTTCACAAGAAGAGTGGGGCAAACTGCCAGTACAGAGGTACAGGGATCTCCTTGATACCAATAGGAAGTACTTGATTGCACTGACTTTGTCCAATGGCTGTGCCACCAAATACTGAGTCTGTAAGTGTCAATAATTATTTAATTCATTTTTTCTGGTTTAAAAATATATATTAACTTCTGAATATTTTAGGCCATGCCTGTAGGTGCTGTGTATGGGTTTGCTTTATAAGTTGCCTTGAGATTAGCCCCTAAATTGTCCAGGGCTTGTGGCGGTTTAAGTCCCTGCCAACTTACTGTTTCCTTGTGCCCTGGGCCCCCCTGTCTGCTCCCAGGAGTTGCCTGCTTCGCTACCATGCCAACTGTTACTGTTTCCTTGTGCCCTGGGCCCCTGTCTGCTCCCAGGGGTTGCCTGTTTCGCTACCATGCCAACCAAGCCCAAGCAGATTGAAGGAGAGAAGAATATTACAGGAATATAATCTTTTGAATTTCACTAAAATAATTCTAAAGGTTTTATCAGCCACAGGGCAGTTGATTCAAGTGCTTTTGTCAGATGTTGATGGTCTCAACTAATTCAAATGAACCTGAAGTCCAGAGTGCTACCAAACAGACCTCTTAGAGCAACTCAATGGATGGTGAATTTAAAAAACGACGCAAATAAATGATGCAAAAAGATGGCAAGATGGCAGGCTGCTCAACAGTTAGTTCATTAGTAATTTGACTGAACATAACAAAGACAAATAGAAATTATATTTCCAAATCAATATAAAAAACTAGGGGAAAACACTCTCGGTAAAATGAAGGTGATCATTTCAAATGCACTACAGAAATTGATTTAAATAAAAGATTACAGCACAGGCTTTTATAGATGTAGGTTGTATGAGTGTATTAATTATGGTGTAGTGTGTATGGTGTAGGTTGTATGAGTGTAGTAATTATGGTGTAGTGTGTATGGTGTAGTGTGTATGGTGTAGTAATTATTGTGTAGGTTGTATGAGTGTAGTAATTATGGTGTAGTGTGTATGGTGTAGGTGGTAGGAGTGTAGTAATTATGGTGTAGGTTGTATGAGTGTAGTAATTATGGTGTAGTGTGTAGGTTGTATGAGTGTAGTAATTATGGTGTAGGTGGTATGAGTGTAATAATTATGGTGTAGGTGGTATGAGTGTAGTAATTATGGTGTAGTGTGTATGGTGTAGGTTGTATGAGTGTAGTAATTATGGTGTAGTGTGTATGGTGTAGTAATTATGGTGTAGTGTGTATGGTGTAGGTGGTATGAGTGTAGTAATTATGGTGTAGTGTGTATGGTGTAGGTGGTATGAGTGTAGTAATTATGGTGTAGTGTAGTGTGTATGGTGTATTCATTATGGTGTAGTGTGTATGGTGTAGGTGGTATGAGTGTAGTAATTATGGTGTAGTGTGTATGGTGTATTCATTATGGTGTAGTGTGTATGGTGTAGGTGGTATGAGTGTAGTAATTATGGTGTAGGGTGTAGGTGGTATGAGTGTAGTAATTATGGTGTAGTGTGTATTGTGTAGGTGGTATGAGTGTAGTAATTATGGTGTAGTGTGTATGGTGTAGGTTGTATGAGTGTATGCAGTGCTTAACTTGGGTTAAAATAAGTGCACATTAGACTGTGTTCATGTAAAAGGTAATAAGACTTGCCTAAAAAAGAACAGGAATGCTATTTGCCAGAAATTAGAATGACTTGAACGCCATTCCAGCCCAAGTCAAGCACTGGTTTTATGGTGTTGTTTTAAATATGTAAGCTGTGAGGCGTAGATTGCATTGTGTATTATTTAGGGTGTTGTTTGTATGGTGTATTATTTAGGGTGATGTATGTATGGTGTACTATTTATGGTGTTGTTTGTATGGTGTATTATTTAGACTGTTGTATGTATGGTGTTGTATGTAACGGTGTTGTATGTATGGTGTAGTATTTAGGTGTTGTACTGTATGTATGGTGTAGTATTTAACGGTGTTGTATGTATGGTGTTGTATGTATGGTGTAGTATTTATGGTGTTGTATGTATGGTGCATTATTTAGGTGTTGTATGTATGGTGTAGTATTTATGGTGTTGTATGTATGGTGTAGTTTTTAGACTGTTGTATGTATGGTGTATTATTTAGACTGTTGTATGTATGGTGTATTATTTAGACTGTTGTATGTATGGTGTATTATTTAGACTGTTGTATGTATGGTGTAGTATTTATGGTGTTGTTTGTATGGTGTATTATTTAGACTGTTGTATGTATGATGTTGTATTTAGACTGTTGTATGTATGGTGTAGTATTTAACGGTGTTGTATTTAGGGTGTTGTATGTATGGTGTTGTATTTAGACTGTTGTATGTATGGTGTAGTATTTAGGTGTTGTACTGTATGTATGGTGTAGTATTTAACGGTGTTGTATGTATGGTGTAGTATTTATGGTGTTGTATGTATGGTGTATTATTTAGGTGTTGTATGTATGGTGTAGTATTTATGGTGTTGTATGTATGGTGTAGTTTTTAGACTGTTGTATGT
>JACXGJ010016451.1:0-12325 GCA_016801105.1 Esox niger
CCCTCCCTCCCTCCCTCCCTCCCTCCCTCCCTCCCTCATCCTTCACAAGCACATGGGTGGGTTCTGCCTCCCCCTCTCCTCGCCTCTCCTGACATCACACCCCCTCCTATTAGCACCCCATATTCTCCTTGCTTCCTCAACTATTCACCAGGGCCACAGCCTCAATCCAAAGAGTTCTGGAGCAGCACATCAGGTCTGGGACCCATTTGGTGCTGTGGCAGGAACAGAACAAGGGAGCCGGTATTGTGGATTCTCCTGTGGATATCAACATTGTGTGTAGATCTGTCACCATTCAAAGGAATTATTGCAGCGTGATAATGGGTGGATACAGTGAGTCGGGGTGAGGAGCTGTAGCGTGATAATGAGTGGATACAGTGAGTCGGGGTGAGGAGCTGTAGAGTGATAATGGGTGGATACAGTGAGTCGGGGTGAGGAGCTGTAGCGTGATAATGGGTGGATACAGTGAGTCGGGGTGAGGAGCTGTAGAGTGATAATGGGTGGATACAGTGAGACGGGGTGAGGAGCTGTAGCGTGATAATGGGTGGATACAGTGAGTCGGGGTGAGGAGCTGTAGAGTGACTGCTGTGATCTGTTGAGAGTGCAGACTCAGAGTCCCCCTCCCCTTCTCTAACTCCCTACCCTTGCCTCTCCATCACACTCCCTGTCTCTCTCCATCCTTCTTCTCCTCTCTCTCTCCCTCTCTCACCATCTCTCTTTACCTCTTGCTCATTTTTGTCCCTCAACCCCTTTCTCTCCCTCTCGCTCCCTCTCTCCCTGTCTCCTCTTTTTCCATTTCTCAGTAGTCAGCAAAGGAAGGGTGTTCTGAAGCGTAAGCATACGTGGTGCCAGACAGAACGTGTGTGTGTGAAAACACCCTGTATGTAATCACATGTATAATATGTATCTGTTAAATATACATTGAATTCTGCCTCCTGTATATGCTAGTGTAGCTCAAGTCTAATAGAGTCAAAAGAAAAAGGACATTTTAGGATTTGCGAATTATTTTGTGTTGATGGATGGAAGCTAGTGTGAACTGGTTCAACAGTGTGCAGTTTTGTTTAAAAATAAATGATGCGTCACACTGAATTTAGCTAATATACATCTGCTGCCGCTAGATAATAAGTCCAAGAGTCATGTTGTCGGAGGTACTTTTAATTCTGCTTAGAGCAGAATGGATTGGCCTTTTGGTAGCTACGATACCCTGTGTCTTTCTCTCCTTTCTAGCTCATGTCCTGTCCTTCATAGACATTCCTTCTGTCTTGGACACAGTCAGTAGACTGTCATGGCTGCCGATCTCCTGGTTCTGCTTTTGTTGTCATCCTCGATATCCCACACCGGTGAGTGTAACACTTAATATCCCACACCGGTGAGTGTAACCCTTAATATCCCACACCGGTGAGTGTAACACTTAATATCCCACACCGGTGAGTGTAACACTTAATATCCCACGCTGGTGAGTGAAACACTTAATATCCCACACCGGTGGTGTGACAATCAATATCCTTCAGTGGTTATTGTAACCCTAAATATCCCACACCAGTGAGTGTAACACTCAGAGACACATGCAGGTTTCTTCATGACTAAGGCCATGTTGTGCTGGTATTAGGTAAAACCCTGATGCGCTTCTATATCTATAATGTTCTTGTTGAATTATTGTGGAATAACATTGCAAATTCCTAGAAACATTCCATGTTTTTAGAAAAATACTGGTTCTGGATTTCCTGTTTAGTCTTTTCAGATTCTGGGAATCCTTCACCAGTTTTATGGAATACATTATATCTATTTACTTTCCCATTCTTGCTTTAGTTCCTGCACTAACACTGACAATGGCTTAACTCATTTTTTATTATCTCCCATACTTCTGCAGTTGCAATCTTGTTTGGTGAGCCCAAGATCTTTGGAGGTAAGTCAACTCTGGTTTTGGTTTTCTTACTATTGTTTTTGTGACATTTCCAAAACATTGTGCAAAATTGCTGGAACATTACTGTGATACTGCATGGCCGTTACGTTACAGTTTCAGTGCCTTTACACCGCCGTAACAAAGTTTTTACGTTGGAATAACAATGCCTTAACATTGCTGTAACCTTGTCACAACAGTGCCATTACATCGCCTTAACAATATTGTAACATTGGTGTAACATTTCCATAACATTGCCTTAAAAATTAAGTTCCATTGCCGTAAACATGTGGTGATATTGTGCCACGTCAGATGACGCTACCGGCTATGGTCCTGTCTTTGAAGAGGAGCCTCTGGACATCGTGTACACCAAGGAGTCCCCTGACAAACGCATCTCCATGAACTGTAGAGCGCGGGGCAACCCTGCTCCAACATATAGGTAACACACACCCAGAAAGACACACACACACTCCTACAGGTGAAACACAAATCCCATCAAATATAGACCGTAACCCGGAAAACAAGATGAGAACACATTTTTAGGAACTGAAAAAAAAAACAGATAGACGGTTATTTTCTAAATCAACCGCACAAATAGCCATAGACTAATTGTTTTACGTCCACCTTCGAACCGCAGATGGAGGCGTGACAACTGGGAGATCAAGCTTATGGAGCTGCCTACAGAACACTACAGCCTGGTGGGCGGGAACCTCATCATCAACAACCCGGACGAGAAGAAACACGCCGGGACGTACGTCTGCGTCGCTAAAAACATCTACGGCACAGTCATTAGCAAGGAGGCCAAGGTCAAGTTCGGATGTGAGTATTATGATCACCTGATTGGTTGGAGTCAGGATCAAGTGATTGATCACCTGATTGGTTGGAGTCTGGATCAAGTGATTGATCACCTGATTGGTTGGAGTCAGGATCAAGTGATTGATCACCTGATTAGTTGGAGTTGTGACTGACGACCTGGTTGGAATCAGGATCACATGACTGACGACATGGTTGGAGTCAGGATTGCATGACCGACGACCTGTTTGGAATCAGGATCACGTGACTGACGACATATTTGGAGTCAGGATTGCATGACTGACGACATGGTTGGAGTCAGGAACACATGACCTGCATGAAGTTGTCCTAACTGATGTCAAAGCGCTGATTATCATTGTCTTATTATCTATTATTTCTCTCTGTCTCCCTCCCTGTCTCTGTCCCTGTCTGCCTGTCTGTCTCTCTTTCTCCATGTCCAGTCCTGGAGGAGTTCCCAGATGAAGAGCGGGACCCTGTTACTGTGAAACAGGGCCAGGGGGCTGTGCTGATCTGTGACCCTCCGAAGCGATGGCCATGTTAGTAACGCTAGCTCACACAAACATCCTGAGTTTCAGTCGCCCCGGAAGACCGGCTTTTGCAAAAACGCTACATGGCAAAAACACGAGCACCATGAATATTTCCTGGTCATAGATCCAGGCGCATCTCTTGGCTGCATTGGTCGTGTGTCCTGTCTGTAGTCATTAAGTAAAAACAATCAGATCGAGAGCCCACCGATGCAAAGTAGCAGTGTGAAAAGGCAGCTGTATTTGCACTGGGAAAGGTCTTCTGCCGCCATTTTTATCATTTTTATTTTATCTTTATCAACATACAGGGGCGCGCATCAAATTATTTGTTGATTTCTCATTTAATTAATTTGGTTCAGGTCTCAACCGAATGTAAATCAAATCTTTGCTCGTGGGTTTGTGTGTGGATTGAAACTGACCACAAACTGACCAAAATCTCTTTTCGGCGTCCTCTCACCATGTGGTCCAGATGAGGTAACGTTCCAATGGATCTTCAACGAGTTTCCGCGCTTCCTTCACCCGGATAAGCGCCGCTTTGTCTCTCAGAGCACCGGGAATCTGTACATCTCCAAGGTGGAGGAGTCTGATGCAGGAAACTACTCCTGCTACGTGTTCAACCCACAGATCGGCAAGGGTGTCTACTCAAAGTTCATCTCCCTGATCCCCATAGAGGAGTGTAAGTAGACTCTGGGTATGGGTTAGTTCAGCTCCAAGCCTAAGCAAAGATCTAATATCAGCCCTTAATGGCTGACTCACTGTTAGATGGACAAACACCAAGAGGACCCTTCGATCAGCTAAACCTTTGGGAAATCCTACTGACGATAAGACGAGAAAACACCAAACCCAACAAATTTGATTGAATGTTTTCTTCCCCACAGTACCGGAGAGGAAGTACAAGTCGGATCTTGTGGTGAAGTTCCCCGACACCACAGCTATGCTCAACTACAACGTCACGCTGGAGTGCTTCGCTCTGGGGAAGTGAGTCAGAGAACCCAAAAGATTTACTGCCTGAAGAGAACCGTACTGAGACGCTGGTTCAGTCGCCATCATTCACTCAGAGATATTGACATCTTTTTAAACGATGGGTGGAACCATTATGTATGCCTTATAAAGGCCTTATGGAGGTTAGGGTTAGGGTTAGGGCCAAATGGCCCTTTCCTTATATAGTAGAGAACTTTTAACCTGAGCCTTTGAAAAACTGACTTTACTAAATAGCGAGAAGGTTGTAATTTGGGACGCAGACGTTCTCAGTGGTTTTCTCCTCCTGTCTTCGGCCGTCCAGCCCCGCCCCTCACATCGTGTGGAGAAAGATTGGCGCCACCGACCTTCCTGCAAGCGCTGAGGTCAGTATGGGCGGGGCCTTGCTCCACCTCTACAACGTCCAGTACGAGGACGGCGCGGGCTACGAGTGTGAGGCCATCAACCAGAAGTGGCAGGACTGGCATCAGGCGTGGCTGTATGTAGAGGGTAAGACGTCACCGCTATATACTCCGTAGTCTACTGCACGTTAATCTACGGCAATATACTGTACTGCGGTTTACGGTAATGTGCTTTACTGTACTATACTTCATTAATTGAATACTACATTATAATGTTACTGATATCGAATATAGTATTACTGTACGGACCACAATGTAATTGAGCCTCATATATAATATATATATATATATATGTATATGTATGTGTATATGTATATATAAACTGTTTTGATTGACAGCTGCTCCTGAGTGGGCTGTGACCATCAACAACACCCAGAAGGATGTTGGTTCTGAACATACCATGTCCTGTGTGGCCAATGGGAAACCCACCCCTTATATCCGATGGCTCAAGGACGGCTTCTCGGTGAGACTCCTGGCTCTCAATCTACCATAACCTGGTATTTAGGAGACGAGACATCTAAAACCAAGGGGTATATTTTCATTTTAGTCATTTTGCAGAAGCCTTTATCCACAGTGACTTTTGGTTAATGGATACATCATAAGACAGATAGGTGAAAAACAACTCAGCTGTAGTGAGTACAAAGTAGATGAAAGCAAAGTGGGGTAGGTGAGACATTTGGAAAGATCAGTTGGGTGGGTGAGACATTTGGAAAGATCAGTTGGGTGGGTGAGACATTTTTAAATATCAGTTGGGTGGGTGAGACATTTGGAAAGATCAGTTGGGTGGGTGAGACTTTTGGAAAGATCCGTTTTGATGAAATAGTGGTGAGCTGGAACTGAACCCAGGCTACTCCACGCAGTACTATGTGACCTGTCATTATCAGGGGTCAAGTACATGACCTGTCATTATCAGGATTCAAGTACATGACCTGTCATTATCAGGATTCAAGTACATCACCTGTCATTATCAGGAGTCAAGTACATGACCTGTCATTATCAGGAGTCAAGTACATGACCTGTCATTATCAGGGGTCAAGTACATGATCTGTCATTATCAGGAGTCAAGTACATGACCTGTAATTATCAGGAGTCAAGTACATGACCTGTCATTATCAGGAGTCAAGTACATGACCTGTCATTATCAGGAGTCAAGTACGTGACCTGTCATTATCAGGAGTCAACTACGTGACCTGTCATTATCAGGAGTCAAGTACATGACCTGTCATTATCAGGAGTCATGTACGTGACCTATCATGATCAGGGGTCAAGTATGTGACCTTTCATTATCAGGGGTCATGTACGTGACCTGTCGTGATCAGGGGTCATTTCCTTCAGACATGACCTCACCAAGACCTGCTGTTGGTTTCCCAGTATGGCAAAGGTGAGCTGAAGTTCTCCAGTCTGACGTTCGACGACTCTGGGATGTACCAGTGCATCGCTGAGAACTACTGGGGCATCATCTACGCCAGCGCCGAGCTACGCGTCATTGGTGAGTGTTTGATGTCGCCAGTCTAGCGGCTGATCTCCAAACGGACCCTTTAAACAAGCACATCGCTATCGTTCTTGCTTTGATCCTGTGCAATGTTTGATCATCGTCAATTATAGAACACGCAAATGTTTTCTATTACATACATGTCACGACCTACTGATCATGAATGAGTGATTGCATACGGTGGGGACTGGGAACGCCCTGGAATGGTCGTGTAAACACAAACAAGCAGTTGTTTTTATTTACTTTGACTGGCTGAATACGTAGCGCCGCTGTGAGCACTGTATTCTTGACTTTGCCAGCTTGTGCCCCGACGTTTGAGTTCAACCCGGTGAAGAAGTACCTTCTGGGAGCTAACAATGGCCGCGTGGTAATAGAGTGCAAACCCCGAGCAGCGCCCAGACCCAAATTCACCTGGACCAAAGGAAAGGAGGTGCTCTTCAACAACTCACGGTGAGTACGGATGTGTTAGTGGGAAAGTGGATTGGTTAGGTGAAGTGAATTCAGATCATTGACTGATGGATCTGAGTTTGGTTTTCATCCCAACAATGGCAGAAGAATCTACCTGAGGCAACTGATGTCTAGGTTGTGGAAGATTCAGGTTCTGGAAGATTCAGGTCGTGAATGATTCAGATTTTGAGTGGTTGTGTGTTTGAGTGGCTTTGCTTTTTAGAGAGTCGGGTAGGGAATGATTCAGGTTATTTTGATTCCTGTAGCATATCCATAATGTTTGATGGGAGTTTGGAGATCCTGAATGCCACGAGGAATGATGAGGGTGTCTACACCTGCTTCGCTGAGAACGACAAAGGAAAAGCCAACAGCTCAGGGATTCTCACCATCACAGGTAAGTTAGGTGATGATTCGTTACATCCAGATTTACAGATCTGTGAATGTGTCCTGCTGAGGTTAGGCCTGTGACAGATGACCTCCCATGCAGCCATTATCTGCAGTCAACTGTATTTTCTGCATTAAGATGCATTTACATGACACCGTAAATACATATTCACACACATTCAAACAAAGATTTGTAACTGAATGTAGAAAATTGCTGCTTCGTTTGATCGTGAAATACTTTTGGAGACTCTGATACAGAACAACCTACAGTTTTTGTTAGATTTTGGTCATACTGGCCCTTCTGTGGGACTCAAGCCCACACCCGATGATGCCAGAACCATACTCTACCAACTGAGTTTAAACTGTACCTTGCACAAGAGAACAGTCTTACAGTTGGACCAATTCTATGGCTACATCTCTCTGGTGTGTACTCGATCATGTCAATGGCCAATCAAAATGCCCGGATGTGTGTCTGTCTGGAAATGTGTCATTCTGAGTGTGTCCAGGTGTATGAATGTAACCTGTGTTTGTCTGTTTGTGAATGTGGTGTGTGTGTGTGTGTGTCTATATGTATGTAACGTGTGTGTGATTCTATATGTATGTAACGTGTGTGTGATTCTATATGTACCTAACATGTGTGTGTCTATATGTATGTAACGTTTGTGTCTATATGTATGTAACGTGTGTGTGTGTGTCTATATGTATGTAACGTGTGTCTATATGTATGTAATGTGTGTGTGTGTGTGTCTCTATATGTATGTAATGTGTGTCTATATGTATGTAACGTGTGTGTGTGTGTGTGTGTGTGTCTCTATATGTATGTAATGTGTGTCTATATGTATGTAACGTGTGTGTGTGTGTGTGTGTGTCTCTATATGTATGTAATGTGTGTCTATATGTATGTAACGTGTGTGTGTGTGTGTGTGTGTGTGTGTGTGTCTCTATATGTATGTAATGTGTGTCTATATGTATGTTACGTGTGTGTGTGTGTGTGTGTCTATATGTATGTAATGTGTGTCTATATGTATGTAACGTGTGTGTGTCTCTAGATGAATGTAACATGTGTGTGTCTCTATATGTATGTAACGTGTGTCTATATGTACGTAACATGTGTGTGTGTCTATATGTATGTAACATGTGTGTGTGTGTGTCTATATGTATGTAACGTGTGTCTATATGTATGTAACGTGTGTGTGTGTCACACAGATGCGACCCAGATCACGGTGGCCCCTGCGGACACTCAGGCGCTGGTTGGAGAGGAGGTGCGTCTGCAGTGTCAGGCCTCCTACGACCCGAGCCTGGACATCACCTTCATCTGGTCCCTGGACTTCAGGGTCATCGACCTCCACCTGGAGTGGAAGCACTACCAGCGCATCATGGTAGGTGTCTCAGGAGGCTGGTGAGGGGAGGACGGCTCCTCCCGAAGGAGGTGCACACCAGCGATGTGATGAAAGTCCCCAACAAAATGTATTCATCCAGCAGTGGTGGCAAACATATCGGATGGGCTCTGGTGGCTGGTGAGGGGAGGATGGGCTTCAAGTAATGTCTGGAATGGAGTAACAGGAACGGTACCTAGCACACCGAAACGGGCACCTCTGACACCTCTGACCGCCTTCCACAGCCCCACCTCTAATATCATCCGTCCTCTTATATCATCCGTCCTCTGGTATCAGCCTGTGCTCTAATATCTTCTAATATCAGCCCGTCTTCTGTCCATCTTCTGCCCCTCCAGGACCGGGAGAACAGCGGAGAGCTGAAGATCATGAACGTCCAGATTACACACGAGGGACGCTACACCTGCACGGCCCAGACGGTCGTGGACAACGTCACTGCGTCAGCTGACCTCAAGATCAAAGGTCGCCCCGGTCCTCCAGGTGGGGTCAGGGTGGAGGAGATCAGGGACACGTCCGTGAAGCTGGTGTGGAACCGAGGGGCGGACCACGGCAGCCCCATCCTCGGCTACACCATCCAGACCAGGGATTTCTACGCACTGACTAAAGACGACTGGAGATTGGCCTCAACCTGTAAGTACACCGGCCTACCACCAGAGGGCGCCATTGCTCTGTCTCTGACTGCAGTGGTGGGACGCGTCGGCCGGCTGTTTGTTTCAACAAAACACGAATTATCCTGCTGTTTTTCTTTCTTTCTTTCAATATCATCCTTTTATCTCCCATTCTCTCTCTCTGTACTTCCCTCTGTCTTCTTCTCTCCTTATTTTCCGTCTCTCCCTGACAGCCCCCACGGCCCTGAATGGCATGGCGGTGATGGCCGACGTGGTGGACCTGTACCCCTGGATGCAGTATGAGTTCCGGGTCTACGCCACTAACGAGTTTGGTGATGGGGAGGCCAGCAACCCCTCTATCAAGATCAAAACGTGGGACGCAGGTATGGACACTCCAGAGACGCCGATGGAGTCTGGGTGATGTGTCTCTTTGTGTGGTCGCACGTGTGACATCTCTGATGGCGTCTGTTGGAAACACCCTGCTCTGTGTGTTTGTCAGTGCCTGTGGTGGCCCCAACCAACGTGGGAGGATACGGGGGGAAGGACGGAGAACTTGTGGTGACATGGACAGTAGGTTTCGAGTCTCCCTTCTGTTCTTATTAAACATTTCAACGCTCTGGAAATTGTCAGACGGCTCTTACCACACTTAGAGTGCAGTGTTCTCCAACCCTGGTTGTTCAGAACCACGTGGTCCGTAGGCTTTTGTTCCAGCCCTAAACCAACCCACCTACGCCCTCTAATCTGTGTTCATTCTCTGTGTCTTTAACTGTATCTGTAGCCAGTGAAGCCACAGTTCTTCTACGGTAAGAAGTTTGGCTACGTTGTGGCTTTCAAGCCTCACGACGGGTCCGACTGGTGGTATGAGACCATCTCAGATCCTGAGACGCGACGCTACGTGCACCGAGATTCCTCTTTCGGGGTCACGTCGGACGACTTCCAGGTCAGGGAGTTCCAGGTCAAAGTCAAGACGTTCAACATCAAAGGAGACGGGCCTTACAGCCTGACCAAAACTGTCTACTACCCTCGAGATGGTGAGGACAGTCTTAACCATGACCCCTGACCCCTGACCCTACCCTATCCCATACCACAGCCTGACCACCACCGTCTACTACCCGTGAGATGGTGAGGACAGTCTTAACCATGACCCCTGACCCCTGACCCTACCTTAACCCCTACCACAGCCTGACCACCACCGTCTACTACCCACGAGATGGTGAGGACAGTCTTAACCCTGACCCCTGACCTCTACCACAGCCTGACCACCATAACCTAACCCCTCAGCATACCCTAAACCCTGACACCGACTACAGCTTAATGTGTACACCCTGGCCACTTTTTTTACCTACTTGCAAACCATGAATTCCCCTTCTCTCTGCCCCCCCCCCCCCAGTCCCCTCAGAGTCCCCTACAGACGTTTATGCCCGGCCAGTGTCGTCCCATGAGGCCCTGGTTTGGTGGCTGCCAGTGATGGACACCGGTACCGGCCTTCAGCAGTACATAGATGGATACCAGGTCTGTTGTCTGTCTGAATGTTCCCTATCAGTTTACATGCCGAGAAACAAAGCTAACAGGGAAGGGAAATCATTTACTTGATCTGTGGACTCCTCATTCTATTCCTAACCCTATCTGCGTTGCCAAGCTTGGATCCTTACTGCCCCTTATCGTCTAAAGGTGTCCGTCATGGGGAGGACAGATTTTCCTTGTCAGCTTACAAATTATGGTATTTTGTTTTCATGAAAAATGTATTTAGAACTTGTATGTAGAACTTCTTCAACTGTGGCTTTCTAATCAGGCCAAGCTGAACGAAGCATACTTGGTCGACGTTTCGATTGGTCCATCAGATTTGGTCGGGACAGATTGACAGCTGCTCTCCCGTCTCTCTGACCAGGTGAAGTACTGGAGGAAGTATGATGACACAGAACCGGGAGCCAATCGTATTTTTGTGCCAGCCACGGCGAACCAGACCAGGCTTGAGAACATGCGTCCAGACTCCCACTACCTGATCGAGGTCAGAGCGTACAATGGGGCAGGTGTCGGCCCCCCCAGCGAACACTGCGAGATGTTCACCAAGAGAGCCCGTAAGAAAGACTGACTGGGACACAGCTGGCATGACCTCCAGTCATTTGTGGTCCTTTGAGTCGTTGATCTCCTTTCGCGTGGGAGGATGTTGTAGACTGTAGGATAATAGTGTGTCCATAGTGCATAATCAAAATACCGGGTGAGTTCAGCTTTTGTGTGTAATATATCAACAGCTGCTACTGTGCGTTCGCTTAATCGGAAAACGCCTTCACCTTTTAATCAAGCGTTAATGTGGATTTTTCTCCAAAGTCTTATTCAAGACTATCCTGGTGAGAACTGAATTTCTAAAAGCACACGTTAAAGTTGTGTTTGTGGTTCTGCAACGATGTTAGACCAATGATGATGGAGCACAAATATTACAACCAATGATTGTGGAGCACAAATATTATAACCAATGATGGTGGAGCACAAATATTATAACCAATGATGGTGGTACACAGATTCTACAACAAATGATGCTGGAGCACAAATATTATAACCAATAATGGTAGAGCACTGATGTTAGATCAATGTATATAGGGCACAGATATTTGACCAGGGATGTTAGCCCAGTGATGTTAGATCAATGTATATAGGGCACAGATATTTGACCAGTGATGTTAGCCCAGTGATGTTAGCCCAGTGAGTTTAGCTCAGTGACGTTAGCCCAGTGACGTTAGCCCAGTGACATTAGCCCAGTGATGTTAGCCCAGTGACGTTAGTCCAGTGAGTTTAGCCCAGTGACGTTAGCCCATTGACGTTAGCCCAGTGACGTTAGCCTAGTGATGTTAGCCCAGTGATGTTAGCCCAGTGATGTTAGTCCCGTCTAGAACTGTCATCTGTGTTCCCTGCAGCTCCCAGTGTTGCACCTCGGATGTGGCGTTATATCAGCTGGACGGGCAAGTGGCTCTATGTCTGGTGGGATCACATCCCCTACAACTGGTTTGGCAATGAGTCTTTCCCATTATACTACAAGGTATGGATGAGGACCTGAAGCTGTGCATTTTGTAAGATTCTAATTCTGCAGTATGTGGTATGAGGTTGGTGGTATGATGTTGGTGGTGTGGTGTTGGTGGTATGATGTTGGTGGTATGGTGTTGGTGGTATGATGTTGGTGGTGTGGTGGTATGATGTTGGTGTTATGATGTTGGTGGTATGGTGTTGGTGGTGTGGTGTTGGTGGTATGATGTTGGTGGTGTGATGTTGGTGGTATGATGTTGGTGGTGTTGGTGGTGTGATGTTGGTGGTATGGTGTTGGTGGTGTGGTGTTGGTGGTATGGTGTTGGTGGTATGGTGTTGGTGGTATGATGTTGGTGGTGTGGTGTTGGT
>JACXGJ010016452.1:0-12295 GCA_016801105.1 Esox niger
GGTGAGTAGGTGGGCTCTAGACCCTCTCAGCCAGTCAGGGCCGGGTGAGTAGGTGGGCATAGTTGAATTAAAAACACACACACATCTCCACTAGACTTACAATGAAGATTAAAAAATACAATAACAAAGACAGCGTGCAGGGTTTTAACTCTTAAAAAGGACTGTTGCATTTCCCAGAAGTCGATACTGGGCAGCAAGTGTTTGGTCACAAATGTCTGGGAGTTTTAATCCGGTACTCACACTGAAGTGAGCGATTTCAAGTTTCCATTGTTTCAAGTATTGCATGACTGGCTTTAAGTGCTATTCCACTCTTTCATGTCAGCGTATGTTCTAAGTACCATTGTATGGCTGTTTCTCTGTGATGAATGTCATGGTGCGTTTTTGTGATAATGATTCGGATCAAATTTCAGATAGTTATTGGTCTATTAAATTCCTGAAACTACATTATTGTATTTATCCTATTTTGTTTACCGTGACATAATCAAATGCTCCACACCAAAAGTATGGAGCACTAGATTCTGTAACTTGTGGCCTTGGCATAGAATTATACCAGTTTTCTCTGGAAAAAGCACTACATTAACACAAGGATGTTGGAAAGGGGAGATACATGGAACAGACACCACTAGTGTTCAGGGCACTGAAGGGCATTTTATTAACAAAATAGCAGAGTATTAATTCCTTGCTGAGGATAATGGTGCGCTGGTGTCATCTGGCAACCTCACGTTGGTTTTCATGCTACTCTTTTTCCTATGCTACCAGTGCTGCATTTCGGGAGCCCTTTTATCCTCCCCGATGAGGCCTGATTTGGAAGCAGGTGAGCCTCATCAGAAGGCTGTGTTTAAGGGCCCCATTTTGCAGCCCTAGTCCAGGAAGTTCTCTCTAGGGTCCCAACACTGATACAGGAAATGCGGAGTGTATCTCCTCATCTCCTGTGTCCCAAAAATGTAACCCATTAAAAAGGATTCTTCACAACAATAAATACCTTTCTGGTGAGTTAAACATAGCAAAGCTTTAGCCTGAAAGATTCAAACCCCGTAAAAATGTACAATTCATAACATTTGCAATACAATATTACCTGGAAAAAGGCCATGTCTTTGTGTTAAAAACGAGAAGCAATATCCTTATGTTGAATGTACTAATGTAAAGTGCAGAAAAGCCTGACAGTGATTGCCACACCATCACACAAATGTCACAAAGGCACATTACAGTACTTTGTTCAGTAAGATTTCAAAA
The DNA here is from genome assembly GCA_016801105.1 of Esox niger. NCBI lineage: Eukaryota > Metazoa > Chordata > Actinopteri > Esociformes > Esocidae > Esox > Esox niger. The sequence goes on from JACXGJ010016452.1 coordinate 1,234, forward strand.
ACTCAATATATCAGTGCATCATCTGTGCTTCAGCTTAATCCTGAAAGTGGGAACTGAGTAGCAATACAATAAATGCACAAAAGTCAAAGCCACAAATAGTGTAAAATGCCTGACTGATAAATATACCATGTAATCCGTTCTCTGCCTTGCTATTTAATGCTTTAGCTTGTTTTGAAACATGCCCCCTTCATGCAGACAGTGACATTGCTCTATTTGCTTTTCCAAATTATCAGCCTCTCTGAGAAATGTAATACTAGTCCTTTTCTACAGTGTGACTGGAAAACAGAAACAGCCCAATAAGGATATCATTTATAATTGCAGAGGTCATTTGTTTGTCCCTGTTGCTCCCAGGCCACTCCTTATTGCATTGTAGTATCCATTTTCCTCAAGAACGTCCTCTATAAAGGCCTGAAGAGAAAGATCAGTTTGTGATTATAGTACTCACATAGTTCCGTAGTTTTGGCCAGGTGAAGACCTCCAAGTGTGCAAAATATATAAACAATAGGCTATATTTAAGTCAGGCTTTTATGCCTTATCTCATAGACCAACCTGCATCTGCTCATAGCTGATTCCCTCATTCAGATTCCCATTTTCTATATCACCTGTAGTGCAAAGTTGCTTGTTAGAAGAGAGATGTTGGGCATTAAACACCTGGAATTATATCAACCCTCAAAGCCTGACAGAAACGGAATACTCAGTATTGATCATGTAGTTTTATGTCTTTCTATAAACATTCTGTTAAATAGACTGTACATACAGCATATATGTACCTGGCCGATCAGCACCCAGAGGGTCCCCTCCATACGGCTGGACCAGTGACCACCAGCCTGAGCTTGGAGGTCCTGATTCCATTAGCTCTGGAGACCCCTGGAGCAGCTGGACACAAAGACTACACATCTAGTTACAGTAGTTAGCCAATGCTGACACCAGGCTGCAATGCTAATGTGTGCCCCAGCCCTGACTACACATCGTCTTCCATTTACATTGCTTTTCATATGGTTGGTCAGAGACAGTGCAGTACAGTTCAGAGACAGAGAGTGCACTAACCTTATTAAGCTCCACTTTAAGATTGTAAGGACTGCTTCTGTTGTCGAACAGAAACTTTTTAAATCTCTCAATTGCCCGCCTTTTGACACAGTGCTGAATGGCTGGGGGAAGCTAAAAATAACATGGTAAATCATGGTACAACATTTGAAATATTATTGTAAATGTGTTGATTGAACATACAGCATACGTATAAGATAAATGTACCTGAGTGATGTATATAATTTTATGCAGCTGTACCAGGAGTCTCTGAACAGGGTCATCGATCTGACGAACCTTCCTCTGAGAAACACAGATTCCTGCTGACACTATGAAATATAAACACGCACATATTATAAGGCAACATCAATAGATTTTTTACTTAACCAGAGTCAGAGCAGGAAATATTAAATGTGATAGTAAATAATATTTTAAACAAAAGAAATATTCCAAGAAAACACTGACAACTCAAATACTTGTGTGTAAATATGCACCTGGTCGAGTCTTGGGTTTCAGAAGAGCAAAATCACCACTGAGGAGTAAAAAAAGTATTCATTTAAAATACTGGTCAAACATTTGCTATGCAACACAGTAGCTATGCCCTCTTCAGATAAAATACTGACACGATTAGTAAAGAGAACAACGTGAAGGGTCACTTCAGGGTTTTGACACACAGCTAATACACACTTACCCATCCTGATTTTTTCCATCTGTCACAGAGCCACTGACACTGAACAGCCCTTTGACAATTTATACAGACACTGAATTAGAACAAACAGTAGCTCTACTGAATACCGCTCTGTACCTGTTAAGGTATCTGTTAAGTCAGGTGACTATTCAACTGAATTCACTATGCACTCACCAGAGTCTTTATGGTCAGATACAGTTGAGCTATTGGTATCTAAGACATCTGTGTCATCATCTGAGAGATTATCTGTCAAAAACATATGATCAGCATGACAATAATTTTTTTCCAAGGAGACAAAAAAGACAAATTACAGGAGGGAAGTTTTACCAGGAATAAGTGTTTGGTTTGAGCTGTGGCCTAAAGAGGAATGTGGTACTACGGACTCAGTCGGCGTTTGGGATTTCACTTGATCCTTTGGTAAATAACCCTGGCAAAAGACATACCGTAAAGTAAATGGCATCATTATGAAAGCCCAAAAGGTTGTGTCTTTGACAGGAGTCACCCGTTAGCGCACCCGAGACACAGGCTCTGCCCTGCCCCGATGCCTCTCCAGGAAGTACTTCTGCGCTCGCTTCCTGTCTCGCTCTGCTCTCCTCTCCAAAGCATGCTGGGAGGTGTACAAGCTGTCCATGAACCTCATTATGATGTCAGAGATCTTGGAGCTGACTTCCACAATGTCCGGACGCAAGTCTGCGTTGGGAGTCAGACACCTGGAGGGCAGTATGGGGTCGTTAAGGTCATTAGATAATGTAGCACCTTACCGAGCTCCCAACGCCGCTGAAACAACAGGAGCTTTATGCTATTAGCATTGACATATTTAAATGGAGCATAGATCAACAAAACTGATCTCACCACTGAATCATGTTTGTGACTCTGTCTGAGAAAAGGTCTTCCGCCACTGGTTCGTAGACCGCCTCCACAATCTACCAACGCAAACCACACATGTCTCAGAGAGTTTAACAAGAGTAGGGAAACAACTCATTCAACCATGTATTTGAAAATATCACAACACGCTGAGTAAGAGAATCATGTTTGCAGTGAACAAGGTGTGCGGTATAAATTCCTCTGCAGGAAGGACGCATAGAACTAAACAGATGGAGTTTCTTAGCTTAGTTCCTACCTTTGTGGATCAGAGCCGGTTGTTGCCCCAAGCGAAAGGGTTAGTAGCATTTGCAAGGGACGAACAAACAGCAGAGCCCGGTATTGCAAGGTGTGTGTGTGTCTGTGTATGCGAGTGTGTGCGTGTGTTTTACCTTGGTGACGAGGGAGAGCATGTTGCCGCTATAGAATGGAGGTTGCAGTGTGGCCATCTGATACAGGATACATCCTACAGCCCATACATCAGCCTTCTCCCCATACGGCTCACACTTCACTATCTCCGGACTAGCGCAGTCACACACAAAAAGGGGATATTGGGAGAACCTACTCCAGAGTCAGCAACTGAAACTCTGCCCTGAATAGTACAAAGGAAACTCACCAGGAATATAATATGGTCCCAACCACTGATGTTAGCTTGCTGCTCTCCTGTTTCTGTTTAGCCAGCCCAAAGTCAGCTGACATGGGTTTGGGTCACAGGTTACCAAAGATAAATATTTCACTGATCCTTACACCAAAAACGACAGCGTTAGTAAAATATTTCCGTGTATAACATGATGGAGATTTGCTGAGGAATTGTTATCGTTCACATTTTGAGTGTCTACTTTGATTAGGAGATGAGAACAACGGTGATGACTGACTGATAGTGACTTTGTCCCTCTCTCCCAGCATGATGTTATTAGGGGTCAGGTCCCGGTGCACAATCCTCTTCTCCTTGTGCAGGTACCTTAGAGCCAGGCACAGCTGACGAATACCATTTGAAGGCGAAAAACAAGGAGTCCTTGATCATTTTTTTCAATAATATTCACTAATTCATAGCGGCTATTCAAGAGAATTCCCAGTAAGATTTGCTATCTCAGTACTGCAATGTAATGCAGGCCTATAGTTTGTCACCTGGATGAATATGTTCCAAAGTCGCTCCTCTGTGAACTGTTGCGCCTTCTCTTTTAGAGAGTTGAAATGGTCCGCGAGGGGAACTCCTTCTATTAACTCCATGACAATGTACAGCCTGTCGCCTAAAATACCATTATCCATTTATAAAGTTAATATGAACATAATATCTTACTTTAATTCAAGTAATTGTGTACATATGATACTTACTTTCCAAGAATGTCTTGTAATATTTCACAACATTTGGATGGCTCATCTTTAGGAAACAGATCAAAAGTATGTATGCATAATTCAGAAGTGTTGACTGGTATGTTAAGGTAGGCCTAATACTTTATAACAAGAGAGTACAATGTCAAACAACAAAAGCTACATGCAAGATAGTAAATGGTCTGATAGTAAATCAAAACGAACCTGTTCTTTAATGATGGTCAGCTCTGACACTATTTTCTCCACATTACTGTCTCTGGACTTCTTGTCTTTGCCAAAGACAGGATTGTGAAGAGTTACCTCCTTCAGAGCCAGAAGGTTCTGTCCCCTCTGTTTCCTCACCTCCCAGTACAAACGCACACAACCAAAACCATTCAGACAGAAAATATAGCATAAAGAATGTTAATATCGTGTATGGTGTTGTTTAGGTTCTGCAGTTCTGTCATATCCACTTCATAATTAACGCTCTGCTTCATCACAGCAACTTCCAGTGGACTCAAGCCAGTTGCTGTTGAGATGTGTCATCTAAAACACATTCAACGCTGGCACATATCACGCTGCTTTCTCAGTCAGGAATCCTTACGCGCCGGAAGGAATGCACTCTCCGGCCTTCTACCACCACTGAGCTCAAAGGCTTCCAAGCTACCACAAGGAGCCGCTACAGTGTGACGAGTCAAAACCACCATAATGAATGAGCAACCACCCACACCTCAGAAGGTACTGGCCAATTGCACTGCCCCCTGCAGGACACCTTGGTTAGTTCGCAAGCAATGGTATCGTTTATTGAGAAAATACCGCATACATTTCTTTTGGCCCAATAATCACTACATAATCATTCAAAGTTGTATAGTTCTTACGTTTGTTATTCAAACTTGAACCTGTTGCTGAAGCTAGATTCTAGTAATAAAGATTCCAAGTCATATTTAAAATCTAAGCAAAAAATGTACATTTCACAATTACATTGTATTGGTGGTAATTTGATCATTTTTAAAGACAAACCATAGTTGAAGCTGATTAATGGCTAAGTAAGGTTATACCTTGAACACACTGCCAAAGGCCCCAGTGCCCAAATGGTCCAATATAGAGTAGCCATTGATCACTCTCAGAGGAGGGCGGTTCTGATCAACAGCCTCAATGCTCTCCCTTAACCTGTCCATTTCCTCCTGCTGAAGGCAAGACAACACACACCAGTAAACAACCCTCACAGGGTTGTAGTATGACTGAATACTATAGGAACTAATAACAGTAACTGAATCAATATTATAACTATTCTGCATAGGGTTAAAGTTTACTAACATCTAAAAGTACCCATAGCAAAAAAAAGTATCAAACAGGCACTTGATTTAGAGGGTACTTGAATGTGTAGCTAGCTAGTATGTTATAGATATGTACAAACATTAGCAAAATCTTCTCACAGTGTAATGAGAAACTTTCGCTTGCAGTGCTTCATAGGCAGTGATGTCTCGCATGTAATGTCCAACATCTATAAACATCTCAAATAAATCTGTAGGAAATAGTCTGAAACAAACAAACAAACAAAAAAAATACAATTACATGTTTATTACGTTGAGTAAAAGTAACCAATGATTGTTAAAAAACACTCACCTTTTAAACAAATGCCGGTTTCGTTCCAAGCTGAAGAGGAAACGGAGAGTCCGAAATGCGTAGCACTGTCAACATCCATAAACATTACAAATACTATTGCAATATGAAGACAAACATGATATCAGCAACACCATGTAATATCTAATGATGCAATTACATGTATTTAGCATCTTACACTGTACAACAACATAAAAACAACATGCTGGTCCTATTGTGTATGTAAATGAACTGAAATTAGAGATCTGAGTCATGTTCCATATGCAAAAAGTACGTATGTATGTACGTAAAGTATGTTTTTCTCATGTGTAAACAATAGATTAGGGCCTTAATAATGTATATACATGGACTGAATTTACTTACATGAACTTTAGCTCAATTAAATCTTTGTAATATGTTGCATTAATAAAAAACAAATATGTGGATATAATGGAGTACCTGTAGGGATGTTGCTTTTGGTCCACTGTGAGAGGTTTGTGGCAGAATCAATTTCGCTATGACATAGACCCCATTCTCCTGATAAAGCAAGGGTATACATTTATGTCTGTACAACCAAGAAATATTGAATAATATCATGTAACAGCAGATTAAAGTATTTGTTTCTGTCTAGGTAGGTCCTCGTACCTGAACCACGTGACGTGCAGTGGTATCATCCAAAACAAGCTCAGTCAGAGCAGCACAGCAAGCTAGAAGACAGGAAGAGACAGACATTAATACAAGAAGAGTTATTGGATGTAGACAACACAATACAACAAATACAGGTTAATGTTCCCTACTGTAAAAACATGGTGTTGTCTACATCCAGCTAATGTTCCTACCTGACTGTAAAGACATGATGTTGTCCACATCCAGCTCATGTTCCTACCTGACTGTAAAAACATGGTGTTGTCCACATCCAGCTCATGTTCCTACCTGACTGTAAAGACATGGTGTTGTCCACATCCCGCTCATGTTCCTACCTGACTGTAAAGACATGGTGTTGTCCACATCCAGCTCATGTTCCTACCTGACTGTAAAGACATGGTGTTGTCCACATCCAGCTCATGTTCCTACCTGACTGTAAAGACATGGTGTTGTCCACATCCAGCTCATGTTCCTACCTGACTGTAAAGACATGGTGTTGTCCACATCCCGCTCATGTTCCTACCTGACTGTAAAGACATGGTCTTGTCCACATCCAGCTCATGTTCCTACCTGACTGTAAAGACATGGTGTTGTCTACATCCTCTGGTGGGTTGAGGTCCTCACTTATATGCCATCTCTGGATTTGTCCTGCTGCATTGGCGCTCGTTAGGGCCTCAATAGAAAAACGGTCCGAAACATACACCCTCTCACTGGAATTGACAAGATACAGAATATGAGCGGACATTAAGACTACGTTTATTCTCTTAGAGTGGCAGCCTATGTAGTGATCCCCAACCTAGTGGTCCCCAACCTGTCTTTATCTATGGCACAGCTTGATGTGATGAACTATTCTGGAGCATACATATGCATTCATTCACTGAAAGTATATCTTGTGATCCACTAAGACATTTTTTATTGGATAGGTGGTATTCTGTTGATTGATTTGTTTCAGTTTTTCTCATGTGTAATCAATAGATTAGGTCCTTGAAAATGTCTTTACATTGACTGATTTTACTAATGTGAGCTGTAGCTCAGTAAAATCATTGTAATTATATAGTCCCATGAATCTGCACAAGAAAGAAAAAGAATTTAGCTGCTTCAACAAGTTTTTGACTCACTACACTCTTAACTAAACACTTGATTAATATTTGCACTAATGTAGGGGTTTACCAACCTTTTTTCACCAGGGTAGGAATTTAAAGTTGGCCATTAAATAATATTAACCTGTTTCCAAAAAGGTTTGATGCTGTTAAATGCTAATTAAAACAGAATGCTATGATGTGGAAATAATTTCTCCATACATTTAATTGAAAATAATACAAAGACAACATATCAGATGTTGAATTAAAGAAATGTTAATGTTTTGGGAAAAATACATGCCCATTTTGAATTTGATGCCAGCAACATGTTTAAAAGAAAATTGTGTTAGGGGCATGTTCATTACTGTGTTGCATCTCTTCTTTAACAACAGTCTGTAAGCATTTGGGAACTGATTAGACCAATTGCTGTTGTTTTGAAAGGGAAATGTTTTTTTTCAAATTCAAAGAGGGCATATTTTTTAAGGAACAATAAAACATTTCAGTTTCAACATTTGATATGTTGTCTTTGTACTCTTTTATATTGAATATGTTGTTTGAATTATTCTAATAATAATAATAACTATAATTCCCCGAAATGGAATTCTGCATCCAAATGTGTTTTGTTATGACAATTTATATGAAGCATCAATTATATTATTTTTAACAGAGAAAGAGATAATTTAAAACAAAAGTCACACATTTAATGAAATCACTTTTAAAGAAAATTCTCATATAAACAAACCAAAAATATTCCCAGTCACATCAATGTTGCTTCTTTTAAAAACGGTGTTCATATTTCCATCCAGAAGAAGACGTGGTGTTCAAATTCCCTATAGTCTTGATTTTCTCACATTTATAATGTGCTAAAGGCCTTAGCAATGGAATTGTGCTATATCATATTTGTCCCACTAAACTCTAGCATAGTCTACACTCTCCATTAGCCTCTATAATGCTTCCTGTTCACAGTAGCCTCTCACCTGCTGAGGATGTGGAGGAGCTGCTGCATTCCTCCCCACATACGTATCTCAGTGCTAGCTTCTGCCTCCTCACACAGCTGGACCAGGACCCACACTATGCTCCACAGCAACTTGAGATGCTCTTCATGAAGCAGGCTGAGCAGCACCGGCAGGCCCCCGCATTCTCTCATCTGTTCCCGCACCTTCTGGACCGGGCACAGCAGCCGCAACAACTCCGCACCCATTCTTAAGAAATTCAACAGAAGGACTAACTCTTAAATGAGATAAGAGTTAAAACATGCATTCATTCTTAAATGAGTTAAGAGTTAAAACATGGACTCGTTCTTAAATGAGTTCAAATAATTAACAAGTGGTGTCGTTCATATATATATATACATATATATGAAAGACACCAAATATAAACCAGGTATATGAAAAGGACTGAGATGTATCAACATATATGCACTGTGTTACTTAAAGTGCATCTATGTTGGTACATCTCAGTCCTTTTCATATACCTGGTTTATATAGTCTATTTTTGTTTCTTGGGCTGCGGATATTTCATTTCTGGGCTCATGTTTCTGACAGCTGATGGTTATAAACACCAAATGATTCTGTGCAGGTTTCTCTACTTCTCTACACAATGACTCATAGAAAACCTCAGAACAGCATTTCTCATTGTAAGTCATTAATCATGGGAAAACATCCATGCAACACTTATGCATACAAACCATTTCATCTCAAGCTATTTCATGTGGATATGCATTTAGATTTTGAATTATGTTATGTTTTTAGAGCAGATGTTCATTCAAACAGGAATTAGTATACATTTAAGCACAAAACAGGTGAATCTCAGAAAATGTTTGTCATGGAAAAGATTAATTACACATGAAGTGAAACATTTCAAGCTTTTTTGTTTCAATCTTGATGATGATTACTAACAGCTCATGGAAATGAAAAATCCAGTATCTAAAAATATTGGAATAAAACATTTACAATCCAGAAATGTCAACCTGAGAAGAGCTCTAATCAGCTAATGAACTCCCTGATCCTTCAATCTCCCTGTCTGGTTCAGAACACACAACCACAATCATGGAGAAGACTGCTGACCTGACAGTTGTCCAGATGACACTCATTGTCACCCTCCACGAGGAGGGTGGAGCCACAGAAGGTTATTGCTGAAAGGGCTGGCTGTTCACAAAGAGGCAAAGCATATTCATGGAAAGTTGACTGGAAGGGTAAAGTGTGGTAGGTAGGAGCACCAGCAACAGGGATGACGGAAGTCTTGAAAGGATTGTCAAGCAAAGCCAACTCAAGAACATTGGGGCAGCTTCACAAGGAGTGGACTGAGGCTGGAGTCAGTGCATCAAGGGCCACCAAATAGAGACGTGTCCAGGAAACGGGCTACAAGTGTGGCATTCCTAGTGTCAAGCCACTCCTGAACCAGAGACCAGGTCAGATGGGTTTTGCCTGGGTGAAGGAGATAAAGAGATGGACCGTTGCTCAGCAGTTGTGACAACTACGCCCTCTGCTGCCTCTCCTCCCCCTGCAGCAGGCAGGCTTCAGTGGTCGACATCACCTGCCTTCTGACACCACTGCCCATCTCATCAGTTCATCTCGCCTGTTGTCTTGTTTAGCGTACACCTGGTCCTCATTTACGATGATTCCCCCCATATATCTGTTCCCACTGCTCCGCTGGTCTTTGTGTGTGATTGTCTCGTTCCACAAATTACATCGGACTATGTATTTGTCCGTTACTTGTACTTTATTAAAATACACACTTTGTTGACTCCACTGTTCCACTCCTCCTTCAGTAAGTCTTGACAGCGGTCTAAAGTCCTCGTTTCAGATGAAAGTACATTTTGCATTTCCTTTGGATTAAGAGTGGAGAGGCATAGAATCCAAGTTGCTTGAAGTCCAGTGTGAAGTTTCCACAGTCAGTGATGGTTTGGGATGTCATGTCATCTGCTTGTGTTGGTCCACTGTGTTTTATCAAGTTCAGGGTCAATGCCACCATCGACCAGGAGATTTTAGAGCATTTCATGGTTCCATCTGCTGACAAGCTTAATGGAGATGCTGATTTCCTTTTCCAGCCGAACTTGGCACCTGCCCTCAGTGCCAAAACGACCGGTAACTGCCTATGGTATTACTGTGCTTGATTAGCCAGCCAACTCGCCTGACCTGAACCACATAGATAATCTATGGTGTATTGTCAAGAGGAAAATGAGATATGCCAGACCCAACAATACAGACAAACTGAAGGCTGTTATCAATGCAACCTGGGCTTCTATAACACATCATCCATGCCGCATTGATGCAGAAATTTGTGCAAAAGAAGCCCTGACCATGTTTTGAATGCATAAATTAACGTACTTAGGAAACCTATGAAGGTGTTTTGAGTTAATTATCTAATAAAGAGCTCTTCTTAAGATGACATTACTGTATTATATTTTTTTATTCTAATATTTTAAGATATTGGATTTTTCTATTTCCATGAGCTTTTAGCTGTAATCATCAAGATTGAAACAAAAAGGGCTTGAATTGTTTCCCTTTACGTATAATTAATCTTGAATATATGAAGGTGTCACTTATTGATTTGAATTATGGAAAAAAATGAACTTTTACACAATTATTACCAAGAGCCCATGCTGTTGAGTTTTGACCACATGAGACAAAAATATGTCTTTAACACAACGGCCCGACTGGTTACGCAGCATAGCAGAGGATGACGTTGACGCACCAACATCAGGGTAATTGGCCCAGAACCCTTCGCTGCACCACACTCAGGCCAAATTAGTATACCTAGCCTATTGCAGAATGTCATTTAACTGCAAAAATACAAAAAGATAATACATTTCTAAAAGTCATTCCTTGCTAAAGCTCACCTCGCCTAGCAG
>JACXGJ010016453.1:0-12294 GCA_016801105.1 Esox niger
ACCAAAATAAACCACACCCATGTGAACAAACAGTAAACTTAAATAGGTTCCCCAATTGGAGGCAATACACAACACCTGCCTCCAATTGGGGAGACCCAAGTGCATAGAGGTGGCTAGAGCCACCTCTATTGGCCACGTCCTGACTATGGCCCCAGCCAGCACAAAGATGGCTAGGGGCATAGCCAGGACGTGACAGGTGTGTCATGAAATCAAGTCAAGCATGAGAGGTTACACTATCGACACTGGTTTGGAAATCGATTGGGAAGGTGTACTGAGCTTCACAGAGACAATGCAGCACAAGGTAAAAATCGGAAGGAAAAATGTACTTCCATCCGGTTTTGTTGAGCTTTCTTCTATCACGAGTAACAGAAGCGATGGAAAGATTGTTAAAATCTCAGAGGTAATGATACCGGTTAGTGTCTGGTGCGATCTGGAAAATGATATATTTTGGCAAATTGATGAGCTATACACACAAAGTCAACAATGGCAAAGCATTGTTAAACTTAAGAGATGTCTTAATGGAAGTCAGCGGCAGCCTCAGTATCTCTATGATTGTCCCTGAAATTTACTTAACCTCGAGTCCATGGAATTTCAGAGGCTTTTCTAAACGAGCTGAGAGAGACAACATCCATCCGTAAGACCCTGAACAAGATCTCGGACTCTGACTAAAAAGAAAGCCATTGCCTTTCAATTAAAAAAAGGAGATATTATGCGTGTCTCAAAGTTGTGAAGTGTTTTTCATAAGAAATATTTTCTGTGTGTACCATGTATACCACCTGTTTACAAGCGAAAAGATTATGATGGAGAGTCTATAGAGGGTACCTTCTATGAACAAGAGCTTGAAAAGTGAAGATAAATAAAGTTTTTCATGTAGATGAAATTTTGAAATGAAAAAAGTAAAAGGAGAAACACACGTTTTTGTCTGGTGGAAAAACTGGCCAGGAATGTTCAACAGCTGGGTTCTGGAGTCGAAAGCATTGGATGCAATAGGATAAAATAACTACGGCTAGGGAGTGTTGTTCACAATGGATTTCAACAATCAGGGAAACCTCAGGTTTTTATCTGACTCTGCCCAGCAATGCCTCAGCCGAAATATATACATGCAACAAAAGTTCTAATTTCAGGACAAATTTTGCCCATCCGATAGTTACAGGAAAGCTGGGAGGTAGGTCTCGTTGAGAGTATATACCCGCATAGCTGGACAGATATCCTGAAAAATTATTTTGAGTTCTTCAACAAAATAGGGTCTAAACACCCTCAGGCTATCAGACTCAATGCAGGTTACTATAAAGAAATAGAAGAGGTTGTCAATGGTATGAACCAGGCCTTAAATTGGAAGATTATGAATGTGTTTTCAGGTAATGACAATATTCAAAAGTGAGTAAAAATTGTAAGTGATGTTAAACTCCACTTTCGACTGGTACATATTGAAAGATGTTACACTCTCCGCAACTTGACCCTAACCGGTACATATTGTATTACGTTGATAAAGTAGGGTACGGACTCCCTTGTTATTATGGCACCTCTATTATGTATGGCTCAGTGGTTGGCTGTATATTTCGTAATCTGTTTAGAATGGTTTTACCACTAATGAAGAGAGGCTTTTGTATGGCTAAGTCACACTGGCTCACCGTGACTTTAGAAGAGGAAGAAGGCAGAAAAATCTAAACTTTTTTCCATTCTTATGGGTTTCCACTTGGATTTTCGCATTTTCCCAAATCAATACAACAATTTTTAATCAGAAACGGCTTCAAGATATATTACAGCACTAAACAAGTACAGGATGAATTTTCCACAACATGTGGTCATCATTGTATTTTCTATGTCCGTCAAAGAGCCAGAGGGCTTTCATATGAAGATGTTATATCACAATATTGTGATGATTTGAGAAGTAATGACATCATGGCAGATTGTTTTGTTAGAAAATCTCTAAAGCTTTTAAATAACCCTTTAAAACCTTATACTCAGTGTGCATGTTCAAGACAAATGTCAAACCTATGAATCAATTCATGGACTTGCTCCTACTTAACTCGATGAAATGATCCAGCCATACATACCTGCACGTAACCTTAGATCACAAGATGCAGGCCTTTTAACTGTACTTAAAATTGCTAAACAAACAGCCGGAGGCAGGGCTTTCTCCCATAGAGCTCCACTACTTTTGCCAATCAAAATGCAGACTCAGTGCAAACCTTCAAGTGTCTACTAAAGACTCTTCTTTTCAGCCTGATCTATGATTAAGTGTTGTCTGGCCCAGGGGTGTGACGGTGACCAGAAAGGCCTGATACTGTCCACCCTTGCTGTTTTGCCAGGTGCGCTCTCATCACCACTGGGATGCCCTCCCTCCAATGCCATCCGGGGGAGGAGTCACTGGCTTGTTGTTGTCTCTCTGTTGCGCACTTGTGCAATTGGGCTGTGCTTTGCTGACCATTCCTCACCCAGCACAGCCAGGAGAGGAATGGTCACCTCTTGGAGCCTGGATCCTTTCTAGGTTTCTTCCTAAATTCGGCCTTCTTAGGGAGTTTTTCCTAGCCACTGAAGTTCATCACTATTGTTGTCTGCTCCCAGGGGTTTAAGGCCGTGTGTTTTGTGAAAGCACTTTGTGACAACTGCTGATGTAAAAAGGGCTTTATAAAAAACATTTTTTTGATTGAATTGATTGAATTTGTGTTGTTTGGGGCCTTGTGGTCCTGGTAGGGTTTCCCATAGCAAAGTGGTCTCGGGGAGGAGCCAGACTAAGAATGGTTCCAACCAACCTTCTTGTAAAACGAAGAAGAAGAGTGACCCTGCCCGGAGGAAGCCTGGGTCCCTGTCTGGAGCCAGACCTAGAGGGAGGGCTGGCCTGGGAGCGCCTGGTGGCCGTGTTTGCCATGGAGCCCGGTTGGGCATAGCCCGATAAAGTGACGTGGCACCCCCCTCTCCATCCTATGGGCCCACCACCCATGGGAGGAACCGCTGGGGTCCGGTGCGCTGCCGTATGGGTGGTAGTGAAGGCCGGGGGCCTCGACGGACCAAGCCCGGGCAGCATGGGCTGGCTCTGGGGACGTGGAACGTCACCTCTCTGTGGGGGAAGGAGCCGGAAATTGTGGGTGGGAGATCTAACAGATGGAGCGTTATCTGTTAGATCTGGTGGGGCTTATTCCACGCGCAGTCTTGGTTCTGGAACCGTACACCTGGAAAGGGCATGGACTCTATTCTTCTCTGGAGTTGCCTAGTGTGAGGCGCCGGGCGGGGTTTGGAATACTCATAAGCCCCTAGCTGAGCACTGCTATGTTGGAGTTTACCCCGGTGGATGAGAAGGTTGCCTCCCCATGGCTACAGGTTTTGGGGGGAAAACTCTGACTGTTGTTTGTGCTTATGCCCCGAACAGGCATTCGGAGTATTCTGCCTTCTTGGAGATCCTGAATGGGGTCCTGTAAGGGGCTCCAGTAGGGGACTCTATAATTCTGCTGGGGGACTTCAACGCGCACGTGGGCAATGATGGAGACACTTGGAGAGGTGTGATAGGGAGGAACTGACTCCCTGATCTGAACTCGAGTGGTTGTTTGTTGTTAGAGTTCTGTGCTGGTCATGGATAATCATTAACGAACACCATGTTCGAACATAAGGATGCTCATAAGTGTACGTGGTACCAGAGCACCCTGGGCTAAAGGTCGATTTTGCATGTTTTGGACACTCTGGTAAAGAGAGGGGGGGAGCTGTAAACTGATTGCCATCTGGTGGTGAGTTGGGTCAGGGGGAGGGGACAGACCAGGAAAGCCTAAACGGGTAGTGTGGTTGAACTGGGAATGTCTGGAGGCCCCTGTCCGAAAGATCTTTAACTCACACCTCCGGCAGAGCTTTTCTGACATCCTAGTGGAAGTTGGGGGCATTGAAACAGAGTGGTCAATGTTCAAAGCTTCCATTGCCTAAGCTGCGGCGGGGAGCTGTGCTCTAACATTCTTAGGTGCCTCAAGGGGCGGTAACCCTCGAACACCTCGGTGGACACCGGTGGTCAGGGAAGCCATCTGACTGAAGAAGGAAGCAGTTGCAGAGTACTGGCAGACCCGAAGGGCTGTGACCTCTGCCGTGAAAGAGGCTAAACAGCGGGTGTGGGAGTAGTTCGGGGAAGCCATGGAAAAGGACTTTCGGTTGGCAAGGTATTTCTGGAAAACCGTCCGCCACCTCAGGAGGGGGAAACGGGGAACCATCCCATCTGTGTACAGTTGGGCGAAGGAAGGAACATTGAGGAACTCCTAAATCCCACTAACAAGCCCTCTTTAGTAGAGGCAGAGCTGGAGTCTGATGGGGAAGCATTGTCAATCTCCTTGGCAGAAGTCACTGAGGTAGTAATCTGCTACACAGTGGCAAAGCTCCGGGGATTGACAAGATTCGTCCAGAAATGTTGAAAGCTTTGGACGTGGAGGGGATGTCTTGGATAACAAGCTTCTTCAACATTGTGTGGGAGTGGGGGCAGTGCCTAAGGAGTGGCGTACCAGAAGGTGGGTGGCCATTATAGGGGTGTCACACTACTCAGCCTCCCTGGGAAAGTCTGCTTAAAGTTGTTGGAAAGGAGGGTTTGGCAAATAGTCGAACCTCAGATTGAAGAGGAACAATGCGGATTCCGTCCTGGTCGTAGAACAACCAACCAGTTCTTTGCTCTTGCAAGGATCCTGGAGGGGGCCTGGGAATATCTTCATCCGGTCTACATGTGCTTTGTGGATTTGGAGAAGGCGTATGACCGGGTCCCCCAGAAGATACTGTGGGAGGTGCTGCAGGAGAATGGGGTGAGGAGGTCCCTTCTTAGGGCTATCCAATCCCTGTATGTCCAAAGTGAGAACTGTGTTCGGGAACTCTGTAGTAAGTCGGACTCGTTCCTGGTGGGGTTTGGCCTCCATCAGGGCTGCACTTTGTCACGAATCCTGTTTGTAACGTTTATTGACAGGATATCGAGGCGCAGTCGGGTTGGGGAAGGTTTACAGGTCAGTGTTTTTTGCAGATGATGTGGTTCTGATGCATCATCGGTCTGTGACCTCCAGCACGCACTGGCCCGGTTCGCAGCCGGTCCAGCTGGGAGGAGACCTCGGGGTAGGCCCAGGACTAGGTGGAGAAATTATATTTTGACACTGGCCTGGGAACGCCTCGGGATCCCCCAGTCAGAGCGGGCAAATGTAGCTCGGGTAAGGGAAGTTTGGGGTCCCCTGCTGAAGCTGCTTCTACTGCTCAATACAATAAGACACACTTAGAACTGTCACCAATCTTCATTTTCGCTGCCTTGAGTTACAGGTCACACATTGTTAGCTAGTGGTTTCTGACGTTTGCTAGCTAGCTACAGATACACATCAACCAGTGCTTGCAGTGCTTTGAATTCGACTCCATGAGAGAAAGTTGCCATTCAATGTACAGTGGGGAGAACAAGTATTTGATACACTGCTGACACTGCTGATTTTGCTGATTTTCCTACTTACAAAGCATGTAGAGGTCTTAGTTTTTTCCATAGGTACACTTCAACTATGAGAGACAGAATCCAAAACAAAAATACAGAAAATCACATTGTATGATGTTTTTAAATTAATTAGCATTTTATTTCATGACATTGGTATTTGATCACCTACCAACCAATAAGAATTCTGTCTCTCACAGACCTGTTAGTTTTTCTTTAAGAAGCCCTCCTGTTCTCCACCTGTATTAACTGCAACTGTTTGAACTCGTTACCTGTATAAAAGACACCTGTCCACACACTCAATCAGACTCCTCCCTCTCCACAATGGCCAAGACCAGAGAGCTGTGTAAGGACATCAGGGATAAAATTGTAGACCTGCACAAGGCTGGGATGGGCTTCCGGACAATAGGCAAGCAGCTTGGTGAGAAGGCAACAACTGTTGGTGCAATTATTAGAAAATGGAAGGAGTTCAAAATGATGGTCAATTTCCCTCAGTCTGGGGCTCCATGCAAGATCTCACCTCGTGGGGCATCGATGATCATGAGGAAGATGAGGGATCAGCCCAGAACTACACAGCAGGACCTGGTCAATGACCTGAAGAAAGCTGGAAGCACAGTCTCAAAGAAAACCATTAGTAACAAACAATGCCGTCATGGATTAAAATCCTGCACGTATGCAAGGTCCCCTTGCTCAAGCGAGCGCATGTCCAGGCCTGTCTGAAGTTTGCCAATGACCATCTGGATGATCCAGAGGAGGAATGTGGACTGATGAGACAAAAATATAGCTTTTTGGTCTAAACTCCACTTGCCGTGTTTGGAGGAAGAAGGATGAGTACAACCCCAAGGACACCATCCCAACCGTGAAGCATGGAGGTGGAAACATCATTCTTTGGGGATGCTTTTCTGCAAAGGGGACAGGACGACTGCCTCGTATTGAGGGGAGGATGGATGGGGCCATATATCACGAGATCTTGGAAAACAACCTCCTTTCCTCAGTAAGAGCATTGAAGATGGGTCATGGCTGGATCTTCCAGCATGACAATGACCCGAAACACACAGCCAGGGCAACTAAGGAGTGGCTCAGTAAGAAGCATCTCAAGGTCCTGGAGTGGCATAGCCAGTCTCCAGACCTGAACCCAATAGAAAATCTTTGGAGGGAGCTGAAAGTCCATATTGCCCAGTGACAGCCCTGAAACCTGAAGGATCTGGAGGTCTGTATGGAGGAGTGGGCCAAAATCCCAGCCATGACCCATCTTCAAAATATTAAGTTCTGCTTTTCTGATGTATCAAATACTTATGTCATGCAATAAAATGCAAATTAATTATTAGAAAATCGTACAATGTGATTTTCTGGATTTTTGATTCTGTCTCTAGTAGTTCAAGTGTACTTATGATCAAAATTACAGACTGATACATGCTTTGAAAGTAGGAAAACCTGCAAAATCAGCACAGTATAAATTACTTGTTCTCCCAACTGTATGTCTTTCATTCTCTCAGTTACACACAAAACGCAACAGTATGCTAAGCTACCCTCACACATAAACGAATGGTCTTTATAGGCCGGTGAGCCACTTGGGATTGGCTGGTGGAGGTGATGGCCACACCCAACTTGTTGCAGCAACACACCGCACCTGGGAAGGAAACAGAAGAAATACAAGGACAGCAAACAACACAGAGGACGTAACACGGATTCATCCCCAGTTACGCAACCTTGCCCACCTTCCTCACAAATCTCACCTAGAAGACCGTACCCATCCGAATCGTCTGGGCTGACGCAGAGGAAAGCGCCTGAAACACATCCTGTGTTCCTAGCCCATCCTGTGATCCAACTTCTCAGAAGAGTTCATTGTGCAGGTAGATGTATCCGAAACGGGGCTAGGCGCAGTCCTGGCTCACGGGGAGGGGGAGGCCGATCCGCCCGTCCTCTATATCAGCAGGAAACTCAGCAACAAGGAGCATTGTTACACAACAGTCGAGAAAGAGGCCTTGGCTATTAAGTGGGCTCTCAAATACCTAAGGTACTATCTGCTGGGTAACAGGTTCTGCCTGGAATCCGGTAATAGCACATTCAATCAGAGATACAGTGATAGTGATTGCTTCCTTCCGATGAAGCTGGCGGACTTGCCACGTGCTATGGGTTTTAAGGGATCAAAAAAAGGCTACTTTCTTTACAAGTTTAACATCAAGGAGAATAAGAACTATGTCGGTCCCCATCCGGAACCACAATACTACGGTGTGAACACCATACCATGATGGATAAAGGAAAAGATGAGTTTTTGCAATGGTACAAGAGTGTTTCCACAGACCCCTTTGTCATGCAAGATGAAATAAAGATATACTGTGTGAATGATGTGGTCATCTTGAAAGAGAGTTGTATGCGCTAAAGACTCAAGTTCCTGGAGTGTGGAGCTGTTGACCCATTCCGGTCAATTACGATTGCTTCAGCTTGCATGAGTCTTTTGCAACAGATTCCTCAGCAAGAACACCATTGCGTTGGTCCCCTCAGACAACTACAACCGTTTACAGAAGTCATTGTCAAACAGCCCAATCCAGTGGCCTTATGAGCTGGTTAAGACTGTTAAGAAAATTTTCACAATGCGATAACCTTTCCAATTTTAGGGTTTCACCAGGACATCAGATTACATGAGAACATTCCTGAAGCACAAGCAGGAAGCTAGCGGTTTTTTACCATCTGTGGTTGATGATGACTAAAGACCAGTAAATACGTGAATATCATGAAATGGAGGGTTTGCAGCTTGACATGGAAACATTGTTGTAAACAGTGCTAGGCGATCTTTGGCTAAATTGGGAATAAGATTGGTGAGCAGACTTACCTTATGACCACAATGTTAATTACAGATCCGGAGGAGTTTAGCCACTATCTTTTTCCCAGTGAAATAGAAATTTGATTATTTCTCTTTCATCTCAGACACAATTGTGATGGTACAGTGGCGTTGCACAAAACAGACACCAATCCAACCACGTAATGGCACATTTTTTATTGCTGCTAGACTTTGTATTCACTCTACACAGAGTCTTTGTCACACGCCATGGGGATTGGGTCCCCCCACTGGGCCCATTGTTGGGTGACTTGGCCGATGATTTACCGGATGGTGACAACATCACTCAATTTGTTAGTGGTCGGCCAAAGACATGGTAACAAATCATTAACGGTCTGACCTATGTCAAAGCAAAAGGCATTACACTCAACGGCTACAACACAAACATTGTTAATTTGGAGACGCTAACAGGACTGGTTGATAACTTTGTACGAGGCAAGGGTGGTGATGATGATCACGTCCTTGCTAATATAAACACAGTTGCGAGAGATCAAAGAACATTCACATTGAAAAACCGAGTAGTGTTTAAACTGAGGTATTTGAGTTCTATACACATTTAGAAAACACTTCTCTAGCGCATCGTATATTTCTGTAATGTATCTTTTTTTCGCTCCTCCGTTCTGCAGCCTATTTTGTAAGTCATGGTTGTCGCTGGTGTATTTCTAACCACAGACGCCATCTTGATTCTTATACTTATTCTTAAATTAACGATTTCAACTGCAAATCCTGGAGAAGTCTAACTCATATTTATTGGTAACTCTCAAAGAATGAAACAACGCTAACATATGCTCAACCCCCCCACTCTTGTATCTCAAGAAACCCAACACCCCCAGTTGCTCTCCCAATTTTCCCAGAGAATTTATCCCCGAAAAAACCTGCTCATCCCCCCTCTCTAACCGGATAAGGCCCCCCCGAAAAACAAGCGCTACATTCCAGTCATAAATCATAAGCATATTTTCACACATAAGCAGCTGTCAAAGCAATCAATCAAATTTTGACAGGCAGTGAATCCTATATTCTTCTTGCCTTAACTCTTGTGTTATGTTAACATTTTGGTTACACATTATGTTAGTCGGTCTGTCATTTCAGGAGGCAGGACACAGGCGCAGAATTGAGGAAAGGCATCCTTTATCATTTTTTCTTATCCACAAAGAAAACAAAAGGAGACTAAACAGTAAACTGAAGTGTAACAAACAGACTCTTACTACAAACAATGACAGACAATTAAAGAACACACAGGGCGACTTAAATAGGATTCCCAATCAGAGGCAATAGGGAGCAGCTGCCTCTGGGGATAATTCATGTTATGGTTATACCATCTATAAGAGCTCTTGATGGAACAGAGACTAAACAATTAGCGGTTTTAATAACTTGCAAGGAGGCGTCAAAAGTTTACAGAATAAAACTGTGAGGAATCTGAGGAAAACAAAACAGTCACAGTATTCTTACAAGTAGAAGGGGTGTTTTAAGACTGTTCATTAATTCTCTAAAGATAACATTTGTTCCCTTATCCCTTCCTCTATCCTGTCATGGGTGTTACCCAAATCAACCTCCACTTCCCAACAAATCTGTTTGACAACCATAACCAAGTCATTACTCATTAATTATAACATTTGCTCATTTTATTTTATTATATAGTCCATTTAGACCAACTTTACCTTATAATGAACAAAAAAAATGTCTCCCAAAAACAGAAATGTATCCCTATTTGCTATGATGGACAAAATTATCCAGTACTTTTTAATGTTCTATACAATGTTCTGATTAATAATGTCTTGATATTATGGTCATAGTGACAACATCAATATTCCGGGTAAAATCTTTTTAAACACCAATGGAAAGTTTGTCAGATGGAGCAGGGCTGTTCATCGCTGCACAGCAAGCCATGACGATGTTCACAGAGTCTAGATTTCAGAGAAGACTCTCACATCACGTGCTGTTTGTCTCTCACACAACATGCTGGTCTTGTGTCACAGTTATTGTAGCTAACCACTCCGGAGAATATATGAAATCGCTCAAGTGACATGGTTGCAAGGAATACACAGCTCTAGAAAAACATTGGAGACCACTCCAATTTTGTTTTTAAATCAGCATCTCTACACGTGTGACAGCCATTCCATTCCAATATCTGTTAAATTCACAGGCACACCTCATTTTCCTTAAATAGGTACTGATTAGGTGATTACCTGAACCTAATCTAATTCAAGAAGGAAATGTATAAAAACCACCGCTGTGGTCATCACTATCATCTTGCAATAGGACCAGCTGGATGGCAATAACAGTGCAAGTAGTACCTCAAAGATAATTTAAATAAAAAAATAACTATTCAGCATGACAAAAGAGTTGAAAAGAAATGCTTTGAGTGAGGTAAAGAAGGGTTCAATTCTGGCTTTACTGGCAGAGGGATACGGCGGTAGATAAGAACAAGGAAAAGCAACAGACATTGGAGACAACAGAGCTACAGAGAGCGAAAACAACTGTCCACTGACTGAGATGACCGTCAACTCAATTGAATGTTGCTCAACAATGAAAAAAAGCCCTTCATCAATGAGAAGCAATGAGAAGCCAGGCTGAAGTTTGCAAAAGACCATCAGGAATGGACCATAGAGGAATGGAGTCATCTTCTCTGACTTACAATTTTTTTTGTACACAGACAGAGACCCAGAGGGGCCTACAAGCCAGATTGGCCATAAGGTAAAGCTGTTTTTGTTTAATCCCGTTCCCATATATAGGGCACTAAATGATTTTCATTGCACTAAAAAGATGTATTGGTTTTGAGCGAGAAAATAAAAGTTTTACATGTACAATCCTGCAGTTCATTTTTTATTTGTGTTTAAGTTCAGCAGTAGTTCCTTGCGAAATCACATTTTGTTCATAAGTGACGCGGTCTAATCATCACGTGCGTCCCACTAGACCAATAGGGTGGCCGCATTTTTGGAACGACAGTCCAAGATGTCTGCATCCATGTCAACATTGAGTAGCGAAGATAATGAAAATATGTCCAGACCTCCTTCAAAAGTCCATAAAAAGGATAAAAATGATTTCTTTATGCATCTCACGTGCCTAAAGAATGTAGGAACAACGGATTTTACATGCACATCGATGGAATACATTCAGAAATAGCATCTCTGACTTGGCTTGCTAGGTGAGAATAGCAGAAACTTTAAGAAACAGCCAAAATAGCAAGAGAGAATAGCAGAAACAAACAAACATTGTCTAGAAATAATGTTTGACAATGTTCCCGAAGGCGCTGAGTTTCACTCCACCTGCTACAGGCATTTCATTGACAAAAAGCGCTTGGGTGCGGCTGAGAAACAGGTTGCAGTGTTCTGAAGCTCAAGATGCTCACTACTCACTACATGGAGGCCAGTCTATTTCATCGGGTAGAAGTACCTTCTCTGACAAAGAAACTTAGGTTTAGGACAGGTCTCCCAGTAGCTTATGCAGGTCCCTCACCTTCCTCATGATCAGTGCTTCCTGCCTGGTGCATATTTTATAAGAAAACAGATTGCCTGCACATTTCTGTGGCAGGCAAACGCCAGAAGGACCATCTTTCACAGGCAGAAACATTGTCAGCAGGTAGGTAAAAATAAAGTACACACACATTTGAACTTTTTAAAGTATTATGACATATGCTGGGTACCTTGGCTATCTTTGACTTACAACAGTCACAGTCAGATTGTTTTGCATACAGCTACAAATACACAGGCCTATTGCCTACATTTGGGTAGGTAGGGTAACAGACAGATTTTTATAGTTTTTTATTTACAGGCCTGTGGCTGAAAGCTGCCGAAATAAATGAAGACACTAGTATTATTGTGCATATTCGAGAAAGAGTGGGTGTCTGGAGGTGCAATACCACAAGTCCTGTTACAGACAGTACACCAGGTTCTTAACAAAGTCTACTGCAATAGTTACTGGGACAACACAAGAACGGTGAATTATTATATTGTATTTTCAGATAATAATGAATTCCCTCACATTATTGCACATTTCAAAAGTAAAGCATTGAAAATCTACATACTCTGTATAT
>JACXGJ010016454.1:0-12295 GCA_016801105.1 Esox niger
AATCCTCTCTGATTGACAATTATGTCCTCATCCTCACTGGTGTTCTAATCCTCTCTGATTGACAATTATGTCCTCATCCTCACTGGTGTTCTAATCCTCTCTGATTGACAATTATGTCCTCATCCTCACTGGTGTTCTAATCCTCTCTGATAAATTTGTCCTCATCCTCACTGGTGTTCTAATCCTCTCTGATACATTTGTCCTCATCCTCACTGGTGTTCTAATCCTCTCTGATAAATTTGAAGTCATCCTCAATGGTGTTCTCATTTTCTCAGGAGTGAATGTAGTCTCTGTGCTAGTAGGGCTCAGTGTAATGTGGTCATTCCTTTCATGACTCAGACATTAAGACTTGGTCTGGAGATACACATCCTCCCATTCCCCTCCTTTTCCTTCTTAAGATGAGTCACAGCTTTCAGAACAGCACATCCTACATCTCCCTCTGGCTCTAATTGCAATCAATTAAAAGACTTCAGAAGCATGAAATATGAGCGTTGACATGGGACATCCTGCCAGTGAGATGAGGGCCATAGTTTGATTAAAATCAATATCCGCGCTACGAGGGGAGAGGATAACCAACACAGCGTCGACCTGGCAAGGGTAATATCAGCCACCATCACAGCACAGAGGGACAGAGTGGAGAGAAGGAAAGACAGATGAGAAGAGGGAGTTAGATTAGGAGGATACGAGAGAGAACTGATAAGTAAAACAGGTGACATGAGGTTGCTGACCACGCCCAGATCCCTGGTTATCAATTAAATATCTAACATGTTATAACAATACTTCCCTCCCTGTTGAATTCCAGAGGGAATCACATCCATTCTTATCACAGGGAGGAATGTATATCCTTTCACAGAATGACAGTGTCCTAAATGATACCCGTTTCAACGGTGTACACTTTGTTTGACCAATGTCCGATATGGAGAAGCAGGGCACAATATAGTGAATAGGGTAGCATTTGGGAAGGACCCAGACATTTGGTTGTTGTCCTACAGACGTTGGGGTGACCTCTGAGAAGACTACAGGGAGGGAGGAACGGGGGGCTGGGGGTTTAGAAGGGTAAACATGGCTGTAGAATCGTAAACAGCTTGTTATTATAGACCTAAGGCCGGTTTCAATGAATAGCAACATATCTCTTCTTCACCAACTGATTTTACCATCTCACCGACAACTCGTTATTCTATTAGCTTTCTTTTATCATGTAAACCCGCTTAAAGATTAAACACTCCATCTAGTCCACTATCTTATCAGCAAGACGCTGTGGCTTCAACATAATTGTGCTATAAATAGGCCCCTGTGTTTGTGGTAGAAATGTCTCTTTCATTTATTTTTTACTTTGACCATCTGACTCTTGCCAAAGTA
Source organism: Esox niger (assembly GCA_016801105.1). Lineage (NCBI taxonomy): Eukaryota > Metazoa > Chordata > Actinopteri > Esociformes > Esocidae > Esox > Esox niger. The sequence continues at coordinate 1,360 of JACXGJ010016454.1, forward strand.
AGGGAATCATTAATTATATTGCATAGAATGTAATGCAATGTTGGCAGTTCTTTGAAACGTTCCCTAAAGGATAAAAAAAAATTCTGTAGTACCTCGACTGCTTAAGGTACAAATTATAAAGTTACATTTTCGGAAAGGAAATCATCTGTGGGAAAACCTCAACAGAATGACTTATGTCCATGTCATTAGCGGCTGTTTTCTGAAGGTATCTTGTCTGACCTGTCATCTCTGCAGGATCTCTACACAGAGGAGGGGCAAACAAATCATTACAGATCCCAGCCACCCATGCCATGGACTGTTTACCAAGCTGCCGTCAGGCAGAAGGTACAGGAGTATTCCGTCCACAACTAACAGGCTGCGGGACAGTTTCTTTCCTCAGGCTGTAAGGCTGGTCAATTCAGGAACCCCTCTGCTCTGCCATCCATAGTCCCATGCACACCTGTCACTTTATATCATTCTCATCAGCCAATTATTTCATGCACACTTGTCACTTTTACATTGCACTATGGTTGTACAGTTGTATAGTTTTTATTACTGACGCATGTTTTGTTGTATAGCGTTATTATTGATTGATTTTTAAAAAATATTATAAATACTGTTATTTTCGTAACTTTTAACTGCACTCTCGGTAGTAGGATAACCAAGCACCTCATTGCCATAATCTCATTGCCATATAGGGTTAGGGATTGATTTTACAACACTACAACATACAACATGCGGCAGTAGAATTCACCATTTGTAGACTACATCAATAGTATAAGACACCTACTAAATGCAATCTTTATAGTTTATAATAATTTTAATAGTAACTTAACTGAAATAATGATACAAATTACATTACTGGCATTATTATGGCCAGAAGGTATGTAGTGTTGTTACTACGGATACAAACAAAAAATTAAAATCAGTACAACATTTTTAAATAAAGTACACCAAAACTGCCTTCAGTTTGTGAGCAAACATGCTAAATTCCATCTTTCAAAGTTCAAATGGAACATTAATGAACTTTGAATGTTTACAAATAACTTAAAATATGACCGTTTTCTGTGGTAAACAAACCATTCACTCCAGTGCTTGAATTTTGTTGAACAAACCTCATAATGTCACACTAACAAGGATGAGACAGTAGGCACCTTAGTATGCAGCTTAAATCAGTAACTGATGTGTACTGTCTATGTTTCATACACATTTTGTTGGTGATTAAAACATTAGAATGAACAGATTCATTAAATTGCACCGCTCCAGTAGGGAAAAATGAATTCACCTTTTTTTGTAAAGAAAACAAGAATCCAGGCAAGCCTAGTTCAGCCGGGCCTGCAATAGAAAGGTTTGCCCTCTCAAGATTCGAACCCAGGTCGCCCGCGTGAAGGCCTGTGTCATTAACCACTACAGAGCTGTTCATTTCATAGGTGTCATTATAGCCTCTTGTGTCTTACCCTGAACAAATCCTCTTTTGCAACTGGCTGTTTTAACAGCTAATTGGCCATTCGTTAATGATACTGATACAGTTAAACTGGCCAACGTTTCTTATTTAGTTTACCTCCATCACAAGTAGCATCTATGAACAGTATGGCGTTTGCCACTGGTCGTTTTAACAGCGTATTAGCTAGTAATAACTTAGTGGAATAGTCAAGAATTGAGCAATTGCTAGCGAGTATGCCAAAGCTATTTCATTTCATGGCATAAGAACATATTTTTTACTTTCAAGGCACAACGTTCCTTTCTCTTTCATTCATGAATTACATTGATACAATAAATACAATAATGTTTCTTATCAAATTTACCTCCATCATAGTGTCAATGAACTGTATGGCTTTTGCCGCTGGCCGTTTTAATAGCTTATTAGCCAGTAATAGGCTTTCTAGAATCAATTATCTTCCTAGGAATATTCATAAGACTGGTGCAATTTCCAGCGAGACTGAAGATTCACTTTTCCATGCCAGAAAAAGTCGCATTATAACCATATACCATTTTAGTTAAGGCTACTATAACGAAATAAATTGTTGCCCTGGCTTTCCTCTTTCAAGTCTATTCTGTTTTTCCTTTTCTGAAAACCGGACTTTAACTCAGCTGCCTAAGCTAGCTAAGACTATACAGGATTGCCAGATTTTAGTGACAGTGTACTGCACAATCACCTGTGGACCGGCCCAAACGCTACTGTATATCAACCCATTCAAGCCCTTTTGTGCCTGCAAACTGTGATAATAAAAAGCTAAATTGTGAAGGAAACTTCCCATCTGGCAACACTGCCCTTAGTTCCCTCTGACTAAAGTTGGTGAAGGCAGGACGGAACCGTAAAAGAGAGGGGGTAATGCAGAGTCTGTATGGCTACTTCTTGCCCAAAAAATGAGAAAAGAAAATAGAATTGTTAGTTTTATTTGTAAATTGTACATAAAGTATTCTGCCCATTATGTCCATTTTAATGACCGCCCAAATTTTTTACAAATATTCTTTTCTAATATATTTTTGAGAGTCCGTGTCAGTCAAGGGCCCTTGGAATTGTCCCAAGTTCCTAACCCCAAACCTAACCTCACGACATCCCTGCATGACCTGTTCAACCTAACTAGCCAACATCAGCTTTGCTGGCTAACATAGTGCAAGCAAGCTGGAAGAACATCATTGAAATCATGAGGATGTGGGGAAAAAAGACATGGAGTAAAAAAAAAATCTATCTTCCTATGTTTCCTCTTCAGACCTAATACCCATATCTGGCAGCAGGTGACTGTTGACTCAGAAGTCTTCCTATGTTTCCTCTTCAGACCTAATACCCATATTTGGAAGCAGGTGACTGCTGACTCAGAAGTCTTCCTATGTTTCCTCTTCAGACCTAATACCCATATTTGGCAGCAGGTGACTGTTGACTCAGAAGTCTTCCTATGTTTCCTCTTCAGACCTAATACCCATATTTGGAAGCAGGTGACTGCTGACTCAGAAGTCTTCCTATGTTTCCTCTTCAGACCTAATACCCATATTTGGCAGCATGTTAGGGTTAGGGTTAGCAGGTGACTGTTGACTCAGAAGTCATTAGCATGTTGCGTAGCACAGACACACACATTTATTTACATGACCTATTTATACAATGACACCAAAGTTCACTGCCCTTAAAATTGTCCTAACTTAACTAACCCTTACTCCTAAAATCCACCCCCATAACCCTAACCACATAACCCTAACCACGTAACCCCAACCCTAACCACATAACCCTAACCACATAACCCCACCCCCATAACCCTAACCACATAACCCCATCCCCATAACCCTAACCACATAACCCCATCCCCATAACCCTAACCCCATAACCCCACCCCCATAACCCTAACCACATAAACCCACCCCCATAACCCCAACCACATAACCCCAACCCCATAACCCTAACCACACAACTCCACCCCCATAACCCTAACCACATAACCCCGTCCTCATAACCCCGTCCTCATAACCCCGTCCTCATAACCCCGTCCTCATAACCCCGCCCGCATAACCCCGCCCGCATAACCCCGCCCTCATAACCCCGCCCTCATAACCCCACCCTCATAACCCCGTCCTTATAACCCCGTCCTTATAACCCTAACTCCCTAACCCCACCCCATAACCTTAAGGTCAGTAAACTAACATTAATGCCTGAACTTAAACAACCCCTACTGGCTAGCATGCCTAACCCTAACTTCTAACTGCCAACTATTGCCGTAAACCTAACACTTAAGCTAAGAAATTGTCTTTTTCAAAACTTGTTTGGATTCCAGCACAGTTTGGAGGCATTTTTATCTCTGTTTTATAGTGAAGTAGAAGAAACGCATGCATACATACACACGCAAACGCTCAACGAGCCTCCAGTCATGCACCATATCACTACTCTCTCTTCAAGGCTAATGAGTGGTGAACAGCCTGACACGCTGCATATTACCCGTCCATTCTCCACCCTGAGCACCAGCAGCAGTGCTCAGGTACCATCTTCTCCGCACCGCTGAACTGTAAACAGGCAACACAATGGTTGTGGATGTGATGCAACAGATGTTATTGGCAAAACAGAGTTTGTCTGGGTGAATGTTTTATACATTTGACTGCAAGGCATATAGAGTTATTTTGGTGCTGAAAGTCTGTTGATTCAAGAAGCATGTTGACCCTGGTTCTTATTAGTCTAATTCAGCAGACATGTAGATGATGTCCTGGATGCGGCTGAAATCATTAGATACATTAGATACAGCTGGAGTTTAAAATAAGCCTGGCTGCCTGCCTGCCTGAGCTGCCTGCCTGCCTGAGCTGTCTGCCTGCCTGAGCTGTCTGCCTGCCTGAGCTGTCTGCCTGCCTGAGCTGTCTGCCTGCATGAGCTGTCTGCCTGCATGAGCTGTCTGCCTGCATGAGCTGTCTGCCTGCATGAGCTGCTCTGGTGACAGAAAACCCAGGGGATAAAAACAAGGAAGCTCACATTACCCTGAGAGAGCGAGAAGAAAGAGAAGAGAGAAAGTGAGAGAAAACAAGAGCGGTAGAGAAAGACATGAGAGAAAGGAGTGAGAGGACAGGGCAAATCAGACACTGTTAGTGGTAGACAACATGTTGACAGTCGACGCAAAGCTGACTGAGAAAACCGAGAGAAAAGCAGCAAAATGTAAAGGGAGAGAGATGAGGGAGTAATTCAGAAGCTCAGGGAACACATGGTAATATGCCGGCTAGCTTCTCTCACGTATAGGAGACCACTGACATCCACATACTAGACCACTGGGCCGTCTGTCCTGCCAACTGGAGGCCATGCAGGACATTAGTCATGGCAGCACTGGGCTCTAACTTCGTTTGCTAATGCAACCGAGACAGGCTGAACAGGATGGATTACAGCATGTGTCATGGCTGCACTAAAGGCTGTGTGTGTGTGTGTGTGTGTGTGTGTGTGTGTGTGGATGGATGAATGACAGGATGGATGTGTGTGTCATGCTGTCATCCCGTTTGTGAAATTTAAGGTCCAACGTCTGGGACAGGTCATGTCACCACTGCCAAGGACTGAAGAAGAAAAACCACCACCAATGGAGAACATCAACCGAGTCAGCAATTTATCCATATATTACCATGTGTACTTTCATTAGTATGTAACGTGTCTCCGGACAAAACTGCATTTACATTTATACTGTGGTGCAATGTCTCTAGACCATAAAACAAGTATTCCTGGTCACACAGACATAAAAACAGGTCTCTGTCTCTGTTGCAGGGCTGCATTGTGGGTACTGGCCTGCTAAAGCAGCACGCCTAAATCCACCTGTGCATAGATGCTGACATATTGCCACAACGTCTCATGACATGAATTTCCCATGCCATAAAAACATTCAGATACTTCTACCAGTTTGCTTTCCAAGGACTTCATTATATTTATTCCATAAGTGAAGGAAAGGTGTCCTCGGCATCAACCCAAAACCTCCATTACTCAAACACACATCGGGTTGGTGAAACAGGAGACCAAGCTGAGAGGTTCCATCTGAGGTGATTAATTTGAGATGTTGTTATCTGTGCTAATACAGTTGTAGTGACACTTGACTGAAGGACAGCTGTGCTTATGTCCCAAGCTTAGTATGAACATTCATGATGCGTAACATCACCCACCCGCCCGGGGCCTTCCCTCCACCCGCCCGGGGCCTTCCCTCCCCCCGGCCGGGGCCTTCCCTCCCCCCGGCCGGGGCCTTCCCTCCCCCCGGCCGGGGCCTTCCCTCCCCCCGCCCGGGGCCTTCCCTCCCCCCGCCCGGGGCCTTCCCTCCCCCCGCCCGGGGCCTTCCCTCCCCCCGCCCGGGGCCTTCCCTCCACCCGCCCGGGGCCTTCCCTCCACCCGCCCGGGGCCTTCCCTCCACCCGCCCGGGGCCTTCCCTCCACCCGCCCGGGGCCTTCCCTCCCTCCACTACATCAAAGAATCCTACATTCTGACTAGACAATTCAGTCATTGCTATAACTAAAAACACAAACCAAAACAAACACAAACCAACAATCCCTAACTCAAAGGAAACTCAGCCTGAAGCCAGCAGAAGGGGAGCGTAGAACATATTTATCCTCCATGTGTCTGTTCCAAATGAGACCTACAGAGTACAATACTTCCCACAGGACTAGTGTGACGGAGTGCACTATCAATTAAGGGAATTGGGGTAACTTTGGGAATCACTATATAGTGCTACTTGGTTTTACAGACTGTTGTAGGGTCATTTATAAAAGCCTATATTTGAAGTTCAGCTCTGTATTTAAGAAGTTTAAAGCCAAAAGGAGTCACAGAGTTCACGTAGCGTAATCATAATCCCTTACAGAACTGTCGTATGACATCAGAATAATAATCCAGGAGTTTTAATGATCCATGTTATATCCGGAGCGTCTCAACCATATCTGTGGGGAACAGCCGTTCTTAACAAGCTGACTTTACAACAGAGAACACACTCATATCTGCTCTGGACAGTATTTGAGCTCTGAGTTATCGTCTGGGAAGGTCACTAGATAGGTTATGTCAGGATATTAACTTACCTGACCCTCTGACCTCTCACCCCAGACTCTTAAACTTTGCATATGGTAAGCCAGTCTGGACTATAAGTTACCCTCAAGGAGAGTCATACAGAATGGTGTTAAGGTATAGAGTACTGAATGGTGTTGAGGAACAGAGGGTTGTATAGTACTGAGGTAAAGAGAGTTGGTTGTATGGTGTTGAGGAACAGAGGGTTGAATGGTGTTAAGGTATTGATGGTTATATGGTGCAGAGGAACAGAGGTGAATGGTGTTGAGATACAGAGGGTTGACTGGTGTTGAGGTATAGAGGGTTGAATGGTGTTGAGGTATAGAGGATTATATGATGCTGAGGTATAGAGGGTTGAATGGTGTTGAGGTATAGAGGGTTGAATGGTGTTGAGGTACAGAGGATTATATGTAGCTGAGGTATAGAGGGTTGAATGGTGTTGAGGTATAGATGGTTGAATGGTGTTGAGGTATAGAATACTGAATGGTGTTGAGGAACAGAGGGTTGTATAGTACTGAGGTAAAGATGGTTGGTTGTATGATGTTGAGGAACAGAAGGTTGAATGTGGTTAAGGTATTGATGGTTATATGGTGCTGAGGAACAGAGGTGAATGGTGTTGAGATACAGAGGGTTGAATGGTGTTAAGGTATTGATGGTTATATGGTGCAGAGGAACAGAGGTGAATGGTGTTGAGATACAGAGGGTTGAATGGTGTTGAGGTATAGAGGGTTGAATGGGGTTGAGGTATAGATGGTTGAATGGTGTTGAGGTATAGAGGGTTGAATAGTGTTGAGGTATAGACGGTTGAATGGTGTTGAGGTATAGATGATTATTTGTAGCTGAGGTATAGAGGGTTGAATGGTGTTGAGGTATAGAGGGTTATATTGTGCTGATGTATAGAGGGTTGAATGGTGTTGAGGTATAGAGGGTTATATTGTGCTGAGGTATAGAGGGTTGAATGGTGCTGAGGTATAGAGGGTTGAATGGTGTTAGGGTATTGATGCCCACGCTCATTCCTTCCAAACCACTACTGCGAGGCCACCCTAGAAATGACCCAGCCACAGCGCTTGAGACGGGTTTGTTCTTTTCACCTTTCTCCCTGACCTAGAAAAAAAAACAGTCTCCAGGGCCCTGAACACTTCTGTGTGTTAGTTCCCTATCTGTCCCTATTATTATCTTTATATATACACACCAATCAGTCAGAACATAATGTCCACTTGTCTTATATTGTGCAGGTCCCCCTTTTTTTCAAAAACTGTTCTCCAGGTAAGCGACGCACACACCCGGCCATCTTGGTCTTCAGTTTTATAATGGACGCCTAAAGATTTTGTGCCAAAATTGCTTGGTATTTGGAACTGTTCATAATTCCCTCCACCCTGATATAAGGCCCCAGTTCCACCTGAAGAAAAACAGCCCCAAAGCATGATGCTGCCACCACAATGCTTCGCTGAGGGCATGGTATTCTTTGGGAGACGTGCAGTGTGGTTTTTGCGCCAAACATAACTTTTGGAATTATGGCCGAAAAGTTCAACCTTGGTTTCATCAGACCACATATTCCCATGTGCTTTAGGGAGACTTGACGATTATTTTGCAAACTTCAGCCAGGCTAGGATGGTTATCTTTGTAAGAAAAGGCTTCTGTCTTGCCACCCTACCCCACAGCCCATTCATATGAAGAATACAGGAGATTGTTGTCACATGTAGCACACAGCCTGTACTTGCCCGAAATTCCTGCAGGTCCTTTAATGTTGCTGTAGGCCTCTTGGAAGCCTCCCTGACCAGTTTTTGTCTGGTCTTTTCATCAATTTTGGAGGGACGTCCAGTTCTTGGTAATGTCTCTGTTGTGCCATATTTTCTCCACTTGATGATGACTGTCTTCACCTTCTCCCATGGTATATCTAATGCTTTGGAAATTATTTTGTACCTTTCTCCATTCTGACTGATAGCTTTCAACAATGATATCCCTCTGATGCTTTGGAAGCATTGGGTTGGTGAGACAGGAGACCCTAAACACAGCCCTATCCCCATATATAAGTGGGTTTGCACACTCATGCACCCAGGTAATTGTAAGGTTTTTGTCTTTCATTTCCCCCATAGAAGATTTCAGTTTGTTTTTCAATTGAATTGTTCACATTATAGGTCACATTCAAAGTGGAAAAAGTTCTGAAAAGATTTATCTTTAACTCATTCTTTTACATCACAAAAACGTAGCATTTTAACAAGTGTGTGTAGACATTTTACAGCCAACCGAGCTGCACGGTGCTGGGACGTTGGGCCCTCATGCCACCCTCATTTGCCATGAAGTGGCTTGGGGAAGCAACAATGTGGTATCTCATTGAGGTAGCGAGGGAGCGAGGGAGGGAGGGAGGGTTAGCTGACTCAGTTGAACAGTCAACATCGTATTACACAGCGATGCTATGAACCTCACATACATATGAGCCTGCAAAGAACAGGAGCCACAGAGGCATTCTGAGCCTTTTGGCCCATAGGGGACCATAGTGGACCACAGGGGACCATAGTGGACCATAGTGGACCATAGTGAACCATAGTGGACCATAGGGGACCATAGGGGAACATAGTGAACCATAGTGGACCATAGCGGCCCATAGTGGACCATAGTGAACCATAGTGGACCATAGTGAACCATAGTGAACCATAGTGGACCATAGTGGACCATAGTGGACCATAGCGGCCCATAGGGGACCATAGCGGACCATAGTGGACCATAGTGAACCATAGGGGATGACAGGGTTCTGTTGCTGTGGGGATGACAGGGTTCTGTTACTGTGGGGATGACAGGGTTCTGTTGCTGTGGGGATGACAGGGTTCTGTTGCTGTAGGGATGACAGGGTTCTGTTGCTGTAGGGATGACAGGATTCTGTTGCTGTGGGGATGACAGGGTTCTGTTGCAGTGGGGATGACAGGGTTCTGTTGCTGTGGGGATGACAGGGTTCTGTTGCAGTGGGGATGACAGGGTTCTGTTACTGTGTTGATGACAGGGTTCTGTTAACCCAGGGTTGACAGGGACCTTCATGTTCTCTCATAACCTGTATTGACATTTTCCTCCTTCGTCCCTGAGGGGAGGAGCCTAGAGCTGAGTAGAGACATGTAATCCCTCAAACCTCTAAACCCTCCCTCCCTTGCAGCCATTAACACTCCAATCCTCCCTCCTCTCTCTCTCAAACCCATCAACCCACACCTCACCCTAACCGTCTCGCTCGCTCTCTTCCTCCCCCTTTTCTCACCTTGGGGAGGCAACAGGGTGTGACCAAACAGAATAGACAGGAGGGAACATGTAAAAGCACAGGTTAAATGATTTCCAGTGCCAAGTCTAAAGGGGATCTCACTGGGATGGACCAGACCCAGATGTGTTGTCTGTTCTGATCCACACCAGCCTGTTCTGCATTTGCTGGCTCACTGATAACATAAAGGCCCAAACGGCACCACATTCCTTGTCAAAATTAGTGCACTATAAAGAGAACAGGATACCATTGTGGATGAAGACATGCAAAGAAAAATCGGCTGACTCCAGGGACTGACAGGACAAGAAACTCAATGTTCCCAACACAAATTTCTTCTTCTAGTTTAAATGGATCCCAACTTGAACAGTAAATCTCTACCTAGCACAGTATCACAGATTGTTCCGAAATAGACAGACTGGTTATTAGAAATTTGTGACATCCACAAGAAACAGCAAAAAAATGTCATGTACAAGATCTTCAAGCAGTGGAATTGACATGCAATTGGTTGACTCAACTTGCATTTGAGCCAGGAAGTGTGTGGAGATGGCAAAGCAATCAGCCTAGTGAGAACATGACACCCTGTTCTCTAATTCTAACCTTAAGCCAACCTTAAGCCTAACTTGTATCTTACCCTTAAACCTAATCCAACCCAAACACTAACCCATATCCACGTATTATGTACATGTCTTTCTTCAAGGCATATCTAAAAAGAAACAGAGCCCTTTACAGAGATTTGAACAACTGAAAATAATGATGTTCTGTTCACACAATTCTTTATTCAGTGCAGATCAGAGAAAATAAAGAATGTCCTGTCCACCTGAGCTGTCAGGGGAGGGAGATGGAGGGAGGGTGACATTTTAGCATAAAAGAATGATGTGTTTACATATTTTGTCCACTTCAGAACCAGAATCAACTATTGTTTAATCAATTGGTCATCATTCATAAAAGGTCCCCTCTCATCTCTATCTCTCTCTCTCTCTCTCTCTCCAATCTCCCTCCTCATTCTGTCTCCAATCTCCCTCCTCATTCTGTCTCCAATCTCCCTCCTCATTCTGTCTCCAATCTCCCTCCTCATTCTGTCTCCAATCTCCCTCCTCTTTCTGTCTCCAATCTCCCTCCTCTTTCTGTATCCAATCTCCCTCCTCATTCAGTCTCCAATCTCCCTCCTCATTCAGTCTCCAATCTCCCTCCTCATTCAGTCTCCAATCTCCCTCCTCATTCAGTCT
>JACXGJ010016455.1:0-12293 GCA_016801105.1 Esox niger
GTGGGGGGGGGGGGTCTGTCAGAAGTCATTGCTGATGTATAGAATTAGCTGAATACTCCTGTGTAATAGATCTAAACTTTAATACCTAACGTTAAAGAAATGTATGTTAATAGCGTTGGCTGTACATGTTGACTGTCAAAATAAATGTTGCCTACAGTTTAATGCTACTGACGTCTGGGAACGATGCGCAGTAAATTATAGTACTACAGGAGTTTGTGTTTACGTTACCAGTGGTTTTGGTTGACTTAAATATAGTTATTTATTAGTCAGTCAATCTTGGTATTTAGTACTGTCGAAAAACTTTCAATTTTGTCCCGGACTCTGGAATTCCTGTCAGCGTCACTGCATAGAACTCTTCTGCACAATCAATCTCTGTAGATTCGCGCATTAACACTTCGCAATTATCGCCCCTGGAGCTATGCCTTATGTTTCCTAAAGTGGATAAGCAGTAAGTCTAGAATTTGTGAAATCCAAGTCATTACGTTTGTCCAGATCAACGCTACCCTCATGTTGCTCCTGTTAGTCTGAACAATATAGCTATTATGTTGACTATATAACTATAAAACCTGATTGACCATGGTAACACGAAACCGAGTGATGTAGGCGCAATCCATGAACAACCATGAGAATCGCATTGCTTCTATAATCATCAAAATCAAAGTACATATCGTTGGGTGCACATTGTGGGAGATGCAGTAATCTGTTATCGACACCAAAGTAATGGTGATATAGTATTAGGAGGTTCCTGGCAAATCCTTGCTCATCCTCACATCTCCCTCGGGATGCCCTCTCTTCGTGCCCAGGGAAAGCTGTGTATGTCTCACTGTCACTGCGCGCGGGCGCGCATACATTATCTGATTAGTTGACCCGACCGCGTGGCGCTCTGTAAAGCGCGGCGGCTGAGCGGAGTCGAGCTGCGTCGTGCCCCAGGCAGGGCATGGATTTCATTTAAAAAAGTATCAAAGGTTTACACGCCGCTCGCTTTAATCAGCATGTTTATCAGGCAGAGAGAAATTGCAGGAAGGACCACAGGGAGAAGGGGTTATCTTAAGGACCAGTAGCCTGGGAAATTGATAATGGCTACAAGGTAATTTACTGGCAACTTGTTCATCCCTCCACCGCGCCGCCGCCGAGGCCGGCCCCTCGGTCTAATTACAGGCCATGTAACGTACTAATGTGTTTGTGCGCGCGGGCTCTCTGCCACTCCGGGGGGATTTTATGAACCGAGAGATGAATACATCTCTAGGTGGTGTGTGTGCGCAGGCGTGTGTTGTGTACGGTCTGACATACATTTTTTGCCTCACCGCAGTGTGAAACGTGTGCCGTAATTCGGATTTTTTTACATTGAGCGTCATTGAGGGTTTCCATGAGAACACCGTTTTAGTAGGACGTATTTACTACCGACGGAAGTTTTCCGGGCTGGTCTCTGACTCTAGATTAATACTCGACTGATGTATATCCTAGTGTAAATGTGTGTGAACATGCATGCCTATCAATATACTTGTGAGCACCAGAATTCGAGTATTATAATCCAGGACAAATCTGGCCAAGTAAGGACATTTCGAAAAAGAAAACGTATTTTATCTGTTCAAGAACTAAGGCAAGGTCAGGTAGGGTTGAGGATAATGAATTAGGGGTTAGGGAAAATAAAATGTTTTAATAGAATACATTTTGGTCCTCACAAGTAAAGCGTGCATGTGTGTGTTTGTGTTCAGTTCCGGTCCCTGTACTGTTCTCTTGCCTTGCAGGCAACCGGTATCATGTCCAGTTCACACAAGAACCAAGGCTCTGCGGTCCACTCTCAGTATTGTTGTTCTTTTGCCACAGCTCCAGATGGCCCCGGTCATCCAGGACCAGCCACGCTCAGGAGTTAGGCCCAACCCCCCCCCCCTCCCAGGAATGTGTACAGGCCCCAGAAAGCCTTGATACGGCCATCATGTAAACATCCCTCTACCATCTAAAGAGGGAAAATACCACTTTTTCTCAGACTGTGTGTGTATTTGTGCGTGTCATAGCTTCCTCTTTTTTTCTGGTGATATTTAGATTTGGTTTGTGACCTTTGGCCCAGTTAGAACGTCACAAGACACCACCATGACTCGTTCACTGTGTTTCAAATAAACACAGAACAGGTTAACACTAACTAACCGTTTACAGTAACATAAGGCTTCCTAAAGGTGGATTTCCCCTCTTGTCTTCACAGGAAAAGGAGCCTGTGGAGGCGGTGTCTGTTGGGGCCATTCTTTCAGACTACCAGAGAACACGAGTGGAAAATGTGTAAGTACCCAGCCACACAGTCTACCATTCACACAGTCACACACTCACACAGTCATACACTGACACACTCAATGTCGCTCGCTGTCTCATTCACATACACATCACAATGTACAATGTTGACATAAAAATTATTCCCATTTAAAATAGTGTTTACCTTAACCTAACAAAAATCTAATTTTTAAGCTAAACCTAACCTTTGTGCCAAAAATAGACTTTTCTTTTGGAGATATGGAGAGAGTGAGAGAGCACAAAATACCTATAAGATTCAGGTAAACAAATCTCAGTGACAGTGTTTTGGTGTAATGCCTTCTTGGGGCCTGTCTTTCTGTCTTTCCCCTTCCTTCATTCCCTCCCTCTCTCCCAGCACATTCCTGCATCAGCCTCTCTCATCTTGTGTTCCCAATAGAACCACAGAGCTCTCTACTTATCAACAAATCCTGCTGTCAGTCACTGTTTCAGCCCCTTACAGACACACACACCACAGGCGTTCTCTGTCACGCAGACATCTATGGCCAAGAGTTTTGGCTCCAGTTACCTCTGCACACATTTGTTCACCAAAGCGTTTGCGGGTGTGCGTGTTTGTAAGCGAGTGTTTGAGTGCGTGGTCGACTGCACAAGACGTGTGAGGTCTTCAGGTAATTAGCCCTTTTGAATTCTCCCTCTTCCGCTGACCACGCTGAACAACGCCAGTGGCGGTCTGTGTCCTGTGAGCGTTGTCGTGGTAGCCAGCCCACGAAACCGGTGGTTCTCAGACGCCCCCCCTCACTCACAGTCCCCCACCCTCACCTGTTCCTCCAGGTGTGCACGGCTCGGTTTGCAGCCCCTGGCCTACCTGTGGCGCCGCGACCAGACGACCCTGCTCACCGAGATGATATCGTGTGGCGTCCAGGCCCTCCTCATCAAAGTGGCCGCCGTCGGTGGGTCCCTCTCTGTTTCTCTAGGGGGTGGTGGATGAGTTCTCCGACACTGGTCTTTTCCAGCTTTTGGCTTAACTCTCGCTCTTTTCCCAGTCCGAAAGGTGCAAGTTAAGTCGGAAGGTTTGTTAGTGGGGTGTGTTTGCACGGGGGGGATTGATTGGGGGGGTGCCTGTAACCAGAGTAATCATCAGTCTTTGGTTTTTAGCGCCAGTGTTAAGACTGATGCCAGAGGGCGAAGGCAACAGAGTGGGGAAGAATATGAGTATGAAGATAAGAAGAGCAGGGGTTCTTGGCAGTTCAGGTGATTGTGCAGCGCTTTAATGAAACCTGTCAATTACCCTGCGCCTACTTCCCTGTTATGCCGGGAGGCCGGCGTCATGCATCTCGCAGCTTTTGCATACCACAAAACTCACGGGCCGTGAATCAGAGATTAAAATCTAGTATGTCTCATTTAAGCTTTTAAATGGCTCCGGTGAGATGGGGAAAGGTTTTTTGTATTGTCACCTACGTTTGTCTTGTCGGCCTCTGAGGAGCCCGAGGGACGGAGGGATTGGGTTACAGAATAAGAGGATGGACACTTTCTTTCTCTTCAGTGTGCTGTGGAGAGCTACCTGTGTCTACTTAAAGAGTGGAGTTGAATCCCTTTGACAGTCCTAGTGATGAATGATTATAATGTGGCCAGTGGTTCTTTTTTCTTACTTTGAAACTCAGCCCACTGGTGGAGATGGGCCATTCTGGAGATGCTGTTTATGTGCTCTTAAGTGCTTGTTGTCGCCTTCAGGAGGGCTCACTTGAAAGGATTGGCAGTGAGACTGATGACCTAGTGAATTGAGTCGCATGTTCGGGTTTCTGTACAGCTGTCAACACAATTTGAATGGCCACCCTTAGAATGTCATTAATCATCTATCCTGGTATTAGTCGTCCTCAAAGTTAAATTTTTAATAGTTGGAAGTGTTTATACGTTTTTTCCCTCTTCAAACAGATATGTTACTTATTAGATGTGGAGCCTGTTTTGATTTGGGCAACACAATCGTTATGTTCTCTCATCTCTATGCACTAAATATGTTATCATTTTGTTTTTTTTAAGTGACTGACCTTTATTTAGCTTCATTTAACGCCACGATTCTGACTTGTTTTTCTTACTCTTGGATTTGAACAGTCATCCTGTCCATTGTTCCTGCTGTTGGAACACAATAAACCTGCAGGATGTTACAGTTGTGTTATTATGCTAATGTGGGTCTTTTTAAACAACGTCATATTCATTTGGTTGCCCAGACAAAGCCTCTTTGTGTCTGGCCCAGGAATGCTGCTGTACTCTACTACATGGCTGCTATCAACCCAGCACCGCTAGTCCCTTCAAATTAGCGCCCAAAGTCATCCACAGCCAGAGAAAACACCTCACCTCAAAGGCTCTATTCTCCCGGCGGCTCGGCCACCTTGCGCGCACACACACACACACACACACACACACACGCACACACACACACACACACACTCCCCTAAAAAACAAATTCTACACATTTCTTTCGAAGATTATAATTAGAAAGGAAATCACCTCGGTCTATTCGCCTGTTCGCATGTCCGCTCGTATGCCCGCGCGCCCCCGTTTGTCTGAGCTTGAGAGTGTGTGTGTGTGTGTGTGTTTTGGCTACAGGAAGAAAGGGAATATCTTATCGTGGTCCCTGACTCCTCACCTGTCCCAAGGCGGGGTAATTAGAAATGAGAGAATTGAATGGGGCTGCAAGCGCCTCTGGCCCTTTAAGGCACCACTCAAATAATTGCAGCTTTGGTTGGAAGCAGGTCGGAGCAGTGATGTGTGCTGTTTGGGGGATATTAGGTGACAGAGGGCCATACCTGAGGGGTTGAGGTAGGAGGCGAGGGGGGGGCAGTTCCTTCGCAGACCCCAGGATGAGATAAAAACAGCTCTATCAGGGCAGAGGTCAAAGCCAAATCTTAAATGACAGAGAACGCTAGGCTGTTTGATATGCTGTTGGATCACCTGGCGCTCTCTCTGTGAGAGATATTTTTCTATGGGCGGAGGGGTCAAGGTATGGAGACTGGGTGATAGCTGGAGTGTAACATTCCTTCATTACAGACTTAGAGAGACAGGAGGAAATTAGGAGGAAACCAAAAATTGCCGCTGCTTTATATATATTTTTAAGCCTAAATATTTGGAGGTGACAAATCCCTACTGTCACAAGACTGCTGAATTCTCCTGAAGTGCTTATTTTTCGACTGACTTTACCCTAATCCACAGAGCGATAGAGAAAAAGAAAAATATATTTTCAGATTTCAGTCCCTGTGTAGTGAAGACTATTGAACTTCTGAAGACATTGAACACAGCAGAAAATTCTGTAGCCAAATAAAATGGCATTTCCATTATGTCTCCTTACATTTTCTCAGAGTTGGATCCTCATTGCTTTAACATATAGCACAACCACTCTCTCCCCTTAGCAAGTGTTAATTGGCAATTTGAAATGCGGTATTAAATATTCATGTAATTAGTTAATTGATTGATTATTGTGGGTGTGTGTGTGTGTTGGGGGGGTTCAGATGCCGGTTCAGCATTCTCTACACCAGTTAATTGGTCTACAGCTTTAGCGTTAATTGCTGTTTGTGAAATCCCATTTTTTCTGCTGGAAACCTTTCATTGCATTGTGCGCTGAGCTCTACCCTTTTCACTAGGCTTTCCTCTGGCTTATGAGATAGATAACATTTTGCATGAACACCATCCAGGTGGAATTTCAGTGGGTTTGTCAATGTGGTTTAAAACCACAAATGTAGTTGTTCTCAACAGTCGTCACTGGTAGGTTTTGTTAAGTTGTCTACTGTCGGACATGCCAATCTTCTTTTGAAGGTGTAAGGATGGTTGTTTTTTCCTCCAGGACGTCAAGTCGGTTCCATTGTCCTTTGAATGAATGGCCGGGGGCAAATTAGCCTTGAAAGCAAGAGTTCCTATCATTTGCTTTTGACATTTGATGTTCCACTGGCAGTAAAGCATTGTGATGGATTCAATTAAAGTAACTTTAACAGTGACTGTAAACAGCAAACTATTGGCCTCAGGTTGCACAGCTTAACCTTGACTCAGGTCATAGTTCTCCACCCACCCCTTCGTTTCTACTCACTCCTTTCCTTCTTCTCTCTTTCACATTGTGATGGAAAGTTTCACACGAAAAAAAGACAAGGCAAAAGTAATTATTTGAAACTGCCCGCTTGGGCAAGTCTGTGTCATTTTGTAGATGCCACATCTGTGACAAGATGCCCCATTTACCCACGTTTAGTCAGTACCCTGCCCGGGATGTCTGAGATCATGTAGGTTGATAAGACTCCTTGAGTATTGTACCAAATGTAATCGATCTGAGTTAGGCCAACCGACATTAACATAATGCTTAATACAGCAAAATGTTGCTGTTCATAGGAAAGAGTGTTGTCTGTCTTCTAAACATGTAACAAATGTGGTTAAAATACAGATACCCTTGACAGATTTTATTGTCATAGATTAGTATTTTATTATCAAAGTTATTATTCTTATTATTATTCTTATTATTTAATTACTGTATAGTTTAACATAAACAAATGCTTTCATAGACCTTTGTTCAAAGATTCGATACCAGAGGAGTATAGTTTTAGGGCTTTTCACAAAATTCCAAATGGCGGACCTTTGGGTTTATTTAGGCAAATGTAAGGGACCAGTGTACTGAATTTCATGACAAAAGGTCAAATGGATTGAGGGCTGTTGCTGCTCATTTTTAGAAAACATCTGAAACCCTACCTTTACCAAGAGTACCAAAAAGAGCTCCACAGCCGCCCCGTCTTCTGCTTAGATGTGTTTGTCATGATGTAAGCCCTTCTCACATCAGCAGTTGTTGCAAAGTACCTTTACAGAGACCCAGCCTAATACCCCAAAATGCAAGCAACAACAACAACAACTGATGGACAATGGGTGGTGGCTTGTATTATCTTGCTGTCAGATTGGTCTTTACTGTTGACTAATTGAGTAAGATATACTTACTATTACTGAGTAGTAGCCATCTTAAAATGAACATGGTAACTTTTAGTCACTCTAGATAAGTGTCCGCTAAATGACTAAAATGTGATTGTGAAATGTTTCACTGCCAACATCTGGCCAATCAGTATAATTTTGAAAATGCCGGTGGTCTTTGAGATCAAGCAGGCCCGGACAATATCCGTAGTCCCCTTTTCACCATCTCAATGTGAGGATCAAAAACGGACGTCGATTAGTCATGAAGGCTTGACAAGCCAAGCAACAAGACCAGCCTATTGACTCGTGACCTGACCTTGTAAGGCATGCTGGATCATATAAATCCCTGTCAACAATGTTGTTAGTGTAGTGTAAGGGTCAGTGGTCAACTGTTTTGGCCCAGCCCACCACAACGAAGTGAAGCAGCAACATTGGGTGTCAGGTTTTACCACTTACTGTTTTAGATGTGGCTGCCATATGGCTGCGTCACTAGCAACAGTCAGTGGCAGTAAAGATGCTCTTCAATTCTGCGGGTTGTTTTTATGATTGATACTTTTTCTTTATTGCCAGTTAGTGTCTGTTTCTTAGTCGAGGATAAAGTCTGTATAAAACTTGCAAGATACATTGGATAAGGTTATAATTGCCCACATTTCCTCTTTTATTTTTGGGGGATATAAAAGATTCCATCTTCGAGGTGGGTGCCGCTCTATTCACCCTGCCTATTATTCCTCTCGGAGACACTGAATTTCAGATAAGAGCTTGGACAAATTTCACATATAACCTTAATCTCATCATCTTTTGTTTGTTGGCTGCCTTACTCCCTCTCTCCCCTTCTTTCTCATTCTCTCTCCCTCTGTAATAAGATTAGGTGATACCGAACAGCTATTGTTTTCACTAAGGTCTTTGAGAGCGTTGTTCAAAGGCTTGAGGCGGCTCACCTTCTAGCGGGAGATGCTTATTTTATGCATTTAAAACCTCAAATGTTTCACATCATGAATCCAATTTTCACTTGCTTTTCTGTTTGAAGGCAGGGATTAAAGCCAAGCTGTCAGTCGGCAGACATGCTAGATCTTAAGAGGACTCACGGATGGCTGCGATACTCAGCTCAGCCAGAATCTAGAATCTCTCCCAGGTTTTAATTGAGCATCAGGTGCAACGTAGCAGAGCGCTAGAGACGCTCAACCAGTCACAACTAGTTTCCATTTGGAAAGTAACTCATGCTGTAGGTTTAAATGAATCTGTGGTTGACGTGTACTCAGGCCATTGGCCGTGGTTAAATGTTATTCATCACAACATGTTGCCATTAAAGTAATTGGCCAGACATCCATAGGTCAGAGAGAGAACCGCAAGCAGAGTTCAGCCAAAAAGGGACTGCGCTGTTTCCTCTTTTAAAATCGCTTTTTGTTTCGAACATTGGTTAATGCAGCATCATTCGATTTGCTAATACAGAGGCAGTAATGGGAATGATGGTGTAGCTTACTTTGTTGTAATATAATTTATCTGGTTCATACACGTACAGTAGTGTATAGTGTTTGCATTGTTTTCTTCAGACTTTTTTTATATGCAGTATTACTGACAGGGTAGCGTGTCAAACAGGACAAAACTCCACGTTCACCACAATCCTTTCCAGCGAAATCATTTTGCCGACATCATATCCTACACTGTGCACTTTTCCTCATTACTCGTTTTCGGTTTGAGAAGTTCACTGAATTTAATTGTATATTTATAGGATAATACAGGGTAAAAAGGCATTTAAGGGCTATTTTGTCTCCCTTTGGAAAGCTTCTCTCTCCAAAGTGCGGCCAACCTGTCTCTGGGGACAGACAAATGGCATCTTTTGGTGGGCTTATTTGGGTTTAATGTGGCATAATGAGGTTAGGTAATTGGGTTTAGGTCAGGTTGTAAAACAGGTTGAGAGGAGACAGGGATGTGAAGACTGTGTAAATGACTGTAGTGTTAGTTCACTGGATGAAGCTAACAGTAACAATATAGTTTGCTGGTGCAACCCAGACTTGTCCAAGATCAATTAAAAAAGATTCCAGTTGCCTCCATTAATTAATTGGGAAATACCTTTTCATATTAACAAATTGCTTGTCATTGGAAATTGGCAGCTCAAGTCTGAGTAGCTAAATATTCCACGATATGAATGTACTGTTTATGGTGTTTTATCAGTCATTCCTGTCACGTGCTTCTCTAAGCGCTTGCAACCTCGTTCCCTGTAAATATAATATCATGTTTCATTTATTATTTAATGCTAAGGAAGTTAATGAACACATTAAAAAGCGACATCCCCTCAGCAATTTGAAGCCAATCATTCCATTTTTTCAAAAGGCATGACTAATTAAAAAGGATATTTAAATAGGATTGAATTTTAATGCCTTCTCTCCTCCTTATTACCTTTGTGCGGGGTTAAGATGAGAGGATGTCGAGATTAGATATTCTCACACTAATTAAGGCCACTGCTCCCCTGGGTGGAGAACAAGGCGCCCGGTTCATTCAGTTCTTCTACATGCATCTCCTCTCCTTCACTCTCCACTGTTCTTGCTGTCTTCTCCGCAAAGCTGGACCATGGGTGGCTTGGTAGCCTCTTTGAAGCTCAACTCGAAACCCAGTTTGGGACACTGCACGCCCATCCTGCTGAATGAAACCTTGACCATTTTTAGATAGTCAGGATGTGAGGAAAATATATTCTCTCACATTATGATTCACTTGTGCGTAATTGTGTAGAACCTCATAGGTAAGATTACATTCATTTCAAAAGGATAAAGTATGTTCCGAGGTTTTGATAACCTAACGCGTCCAAACAGAAGACGGTGGTTATTCGGAGGTTGCACGTGACTGATTACGTTAGGTGCTGCTCCAGTAAATGAGCCACGCAACAACAGAAAACTCAGTCACGTGGAGCTCTAAGTGGGCCCAGTTAATCTTGTCTAGTGTAGTCTGCATGACTGTGAAATCGGATAGGCTAGCTAGATTGGCTAAGGCTATTGCTTTAACAGCAAACCACATTAGGGCCAACTTATACATGCCTCTCTTGTCATGCCGTTTACCTGGTTTCACCTTGAGGCACTTGGCTTAATGGATGTTTGAGCCGACATCTGTTGTCTGTGCTATCTCATTGACTGTTTAAAGTTAAGATCTTGTGGGGTGACGCCATAAGAAGGTTGTTTGTTTGTTTGTTTAGTCGAGGATCCGAATTGTTGACCCTTTGATGTCGCCTGATCTCGTCAGTGTCCTCATCAGTGAGCTAATGATCAAAGCGGTGTCTTTATCAGGAACAGGTGTCAGGAGTTGTCTGACAGAAGGACGTGGGATTTTGTGTGTTGCGTAGACAGTAAAACCGCCGTAATTTAACGAGATACAGGGGACATTAACTTTTAGAGTGACCAACATAATGGACACGCTGTCCATTATGTTAAACCACGCTGGCTGTTACTGGTAAATGTTAGAACTGCTAGCAGTTTCTTGACCGCCTGTTCAAAAGTTCTCTTTTTTCCCTCTTTGATCTGAGGTGACATGACAAGGAAACTGAAGTAGGAGGTAATGTTATTATTGGAACGTGGTACTGAGTACTGAGCACGCCCCCCCCGTTGTTCAGAGCTGTTCCGCACACCGCCAAGGGCCGCTGACTCACGTCCATGCGCAGTATCGGTGGAAGAGGAGGGGGGACAGGCAAATAAACAGGATCTCTCTCTTCTCTTCAGTCGAGGTTCTCCCAAGGAACCAGACGGAGGGGCGCTTGGCTTGCTTCGCCGCGCCGCCTATGAGAGATTTTCCCCTCGCTCACCCGGAGAGGCATGTGTACACTACTTGCGAAAGTCAAATAAATAGATCCAGGGTGTGGGGTTACGTGTGTGTCCCTGTGAAGGCCTTTAATGCCTTGTCATCTGCAATCACTGTTCTCGGCCCCTGATCAGACCCCCTCTCCTCTGTCTCTTCTCCTGGTGTGTGTGTGTGTGCTCGTGTGTGTGCTCGTGTGTGTGCTCGTGTGTGTGCTCGTGTGTGTGCTCGTGTGTGTGCTCGTGCAGGGCTAGATCCAGAAAAACACTTGGGGAAACCTCTGGCGGACATGGAGCCCTATATAACACAGGTCAGAACATTACCTCATCAGGCTGGATCTGGCTTGGCCGTGCTGTTATGTAACCCCGAATGAACTTGCTAAAGAGTCGCCTCTCTCAATGATTTCTCAGCGTAATCTATTTGAATCCGATTCCTCGTAGGACCAGCACTTATATTTTTGGCCAGTGATTCAAAGACAGACGATTTAATTTCAAGTGATGGCTTTTAGGGTTGATATTAAAATATGGTTATGAGGTTGTTTTATTGTTGGACAGCTTTCTCAGAAGTATGGAGTCCATGTCTGTGGAGAAGGGGGAGAGTACGAAACATTTACCGTGGACTGTCCTCTGTTCAAGAAGAGGCTTGTTATGTAAGTCTGGAGTTCAAAGTTGTCTTTCTCTAAATGGGTGTATAATTTCCTTTTATCAGATGGGATAGTATGTAAAGCGCTTTGTGTAATTGTACTACAAAAGCGCTATACAAATGAAGTTATTCTTAGTGTTATTATTGCATGTTGTGGCTGTTTTGTCTTTCTCCAGTGACTCTGTGGAGACTGTGATCCACTCTGCTGATGCCTTCGCTCCTGTTGGCTATCTTCACTTCAGCCAGATGCACACGGAGAAGAAAGCGATGGTGAGCTTCAGAGAGAGGCAGTTTTTATTTCTGTATTTAATGGTTTTAGGTTAAGTTGTTAATTGCCTGCGGTGATTGACTTTACGAGAGTGGGAATAGTAATAAAATGAGATCTTCCCTGCTATGTAGAAGTCTCACTACACAGAACATGTTGAACAGAACAGCTCAGACTGTCTTATGCGTGATCAGTTTGCTGATAGAGAAAAAAGAGGGAAAGATCTGTAGGTCAGGAGAGAAATCAGCCTCCAGACTCTCCCCTCTTTCTGCCCTCTCCATCTCTCCCTTATCTCTGCACTCCCTCCCCTCTCTCTCCTCTCTCCCTCTCTCTCCCTCTCCTCTCTCCCTCTCTCTCCCTCTCCATCTCTCCCCTCTCTCCCCTCTCTCCCCTCTCTCCCTCTCTCTCCCTCTCCATCTCTCCCCTCTCTCCC
>JACXGJ010016456.1:0-12293 GCA_016801105.1 Esox niger
GTGTTGGGGGCCAGTAATGTGATAGGGTTGGTAGTGTGATGGGGGCCAGTAGTGTGTTGGGGGCCATTAATGTGATATGGTTCAGTAGCATGTTGGGGGCCAGTAGTGTGATGGGGGCTAGTAGCGTGTTGGGGGCCAGTAGAATGGTGGGGACCAGTAGCATGTTGGGGGTCCGTAGTGTGATTGGGGCCAGTAGCATGGTGGGAGCCAGTAGTGTGGTGGGGGCCAGTAGCACAGTGGGGACCGGTGGTGTGGTGTGGGCCAATAGTGTGATGGGGGCCAGTAATGTAATAGGGGCCAGTAGCATGGTACGGACCAAAGGTGTGGTGGAGGCAACCTTCTGTATCCACAAAGTCAAAACTGGAGGTTAAGTTTAGGTCATGAGGATATGATTAATTCAAACAAAGTGAATTGTAGAAATAGTAGTTGATGATTTGACCACAGATGCTTTTGAAAGCCTGAAATTAGAGAGCCAATTTGTTCAGAATAGTTTGGGATATTCTAAGACAGTTCTTGGCAACACTCTTGTTTTCTTCTGCTCCCTCTTTCACTCAAGTGTCTTCTCTCCTTAAGGATGCTTCACTCAGAGAACCAACATAGAATTGCAACAAAGTTTTACATGCAGGCGGAGAACCTTTCCTTGTGAAATATAGTCCACCAAATGCCTAAATTAAACCCTGCATAATGCTGAGGTCTTTAGCGAAGGATGTATACAGAAATAAAAGCTAAAGATACAACAAAATCATCTGCACATTTTTCACAACTCATATAAACCCATACTCATTTGAGATGAGCAACTTGGTTTTGCTTATTCATCAGCTAGTTTCCCACACATCTCTCAGATACGTCTAACAGGATGAAGAGCGGAAAAGTAAACACACCTTGAGTCAACCTGACATCATTCACAGCGTTCCATTTCGGGCTTGAGCTGTGGTTGCACACTGATTAATAATTCATAAAATAAAGTGATTAATAATTTGTAATATGACAATGAATAATGAGTTGGCAGCTTCCTGCTGAAATATGTTTTATTTGGACGTCAGAAAACAGTTTGCTGCAGAATATAAAATCAACAAGCAAGTTTACAGATCAAATTTCATTTTTCGTTATATCTTACAGGAAATAAAAAATTTAGTTTTATCAACTGGCAGCCAATACTGAAGATCACAAAACATAGATAGTTAAAGCTGGAATCATCTCTATTAACACAAATTAAATCAACAACGTACCAAAAAGCACTGGTCAACCATGACTGGTTCGACTGACGATCTGGATGATCAGTACAAATATGACAGTTGAGTTTGGATTGAGATGAAATGACAAAAGTTGAGGTGCTTGGTGTACATACCCAGAAAAAATTAAATTAAAACATCAACATAATCGGGAAACAATTTTCCACATACTCTCTCAAACATCTGATATTAAATCCCATTTTACTGTTTATGTACAGTTTGTCTATGGCACTGCCAACTCCAGCAGAATCCTTTGTCAAGCAGACTGAAAAAGATAAAAGATTTGAATTTATATGGAACGGGGAAACCCTGGCTATTTATATAACGAGTATAAATCTGGAGGACTAAATATCAAAGCTTTTAACCTCTTACTTAAACTTTATAATACAGAAATTGTATTTAAATCCAAGCTTTTTTCAGCAGGCTCCTCAGGGCCTTTTCAGGCTATGAGAGGGATTATTGAGCTAATTTTCATGACGTTTCAGGATACCTTGGCAAGTACCTCAGGATAGGCAGAGAGGGTTGTCGGCTTGAATCGACAACCTGACATGTGTCTTGGCAGTTTTTACCATCCCAACCTATTATCACAGGCTTTCTTGGATGCTCTGTATGTTTAGGTCTACAAAGCCAAATAATAACAGTAAGCTAGCTTCCATTATCTTCTTCCACCTCAGTCACACACAATGTGTAGAAGATTTTGGATTCGGGTAAATCTTTAAGCAAACAAAGAGCGTTTTGGGGTTTTCAAATAAGCCATGTATATTAGGTGAATGGAGCCACAGAAGATGGCTCAGCAAAATGCCCCCAGGCACATTTGGACAGCACAATTGGTGTTGGGTTTTGTTTTGAGAAAATGGAGGAGAAAGTGAAAGATGGTAAATGAAAATCAACTAGTTATGTATTCATTAGCTAAGTTCAGAATTTAAATCTATTAACAGGCAGAATATTGTGCCTAAATACGGATTTAGGCCATTTTTAATTAGTTGGCTCAAAACCTACTTGTAATTAATTTTTTCTTGCTCAAATGTGAGCAGCAGTGGGCTCTATTTTCTTGAGTCTTGTTTTTCTTGTTTTTTGTTTTGTTGAGATGGGACAGGATACATGGGAAAATAGAGCTTTGGAAAAAAATAGAAGACCCTGGCAAATTGATTGAATTCTCTGGTTTTAATATTCATAGGTATTTTTGTTTTATTCTATAAACTCCTGACAACATTACTCCCAAATTCCAAAGAAAAATATTGTCATTTAGAGTATTTATTTGTAGAAAATAACAACTGGTCAAAATAACCAGATTGTTTTCAGACCTCAACTAATGCAAAAAAAACAAATTCATATTTCAACAACGAAATACTTAGTTAACTTAGGAGTTCAGAAATCAATATTTGTTGGGATAATCCTGATTTTTTGTCACAGCTTTTATGCGTCTTGGCATGCTCTCCACCAGTCTGTCATATTGCTGTTGGGGGACATTATGCTACTCCTGGCACAAAAATTCAAGTAGCTCAGCTGTGTTTGATGGTTTGTAACCATCCATCTTCCTCTTGATCAAATTCCAGAGGTTTTCAATGGGATTCACATCTGGGAATGGGATGGCCATGGCAGGGTCTTGATCTGGTGATCCTCCATCCACACCTTGATTGACCAGGCTGTGTGACATGGAGAATTGTCCTGCTGAAAAGACCAATTCTCAGAGTTGGTGAACATTACCAGAGCAGAGGGAAGCAGGTGTTCTACTTGGCTTGCTTCATGGGACTTTAACAAAGATAAAACTGCCCTATCCTGGCCTTGCTGAAGCATCCCCCAGATAACCATGATCCTCCACCAACTTTCACAGCAGGTGCGAGACACTGTGGCTTGTAGGCCTCTCCAGGTCTCAGTCTAAACATTAGATGATCAGGTGTTGGGCAAAGCTGAAAATTTGACTTCCTTTCCTCTATGGTCCAATCCTTCTGGTCTTTTGCAAACTTCAGCCTGGCTCTTCTTTGCTTCTCATTGATGAAGGGCTAATTTCTAGCATTGCACGACTTCAGCCCTGCCACTAGGAGCCTGTTTCTAATCGTCCTCGCCGTGCACTTCACCCCAGCTGCTGTTTGACATCCTTTTTGTAGGTCGCTTGCTGTCATCCTAGATGTTGAATGAATGAGTTCGAACAGTCATCTCGGTTAGTTGACAGTCGTTTTTGCCCTCTGCCAGTCTGTAGCTTTGTTGTCCCCAATGTCTGTTGTTTGACCTTGTTCTTATGAACTGCCGTCTTTGAGATTGTCAGGATGGAAGCAACCTGACACTCACTGTATCCCTCTGCCAGTAAAGACAGAATTAAACCATTTTCCACACTCAAAGCTTTTCTTTTCCACTCTTGTCATGATGAATAGTTCTTTTTTAAATTCAAATTACCTTTGAGTTACTACTTGCATAGTTCTTGGCATTCAGCTGGTCCTATTGCAAGAGGATAGTGATGACCACAGCAGTGGTTTCTATACTTACCTTGTTAAATTAGATTTGTTTCAAGTAGTCACCTAATCTGTACCTCATTAAGGAAAATGATGTGTGTCTGTGTT
Organism: Esox niger; assembly: GCA_016801105.1. Classification (NCBI taxonomy): domain Eukaryota; kingdom Metazoa; phylum Chordata; class Actinopteri; order Esociformes; family Esocidae; genus Esox; species Esox niger. The sequence continues at coordinate 3,791 of JACXGJ010016456.1, forward strand.
GGAATTTAACAGACAGTGGAATGGAATGGCTGTCATACATGTAGAGATGCTGATTCAAGAAATGTTGGGAGTGGTCTCTTATTTTTTTCCAGAGCTTAACAATATATAAAGCTTAACAAAATAAAATAAACAGTAAAGTCTAATATTGGGAAAGTGTTTTTTAGAAATTAAAACTAGAAAGAAAAAACTGGGGATTAAGGAAATAATGCTATTTACAATTTATAAGCATCTCTGAAATAAAAAATACAAATACTAAGCGTGTCGTCCCTTTCATCAATGTTAACCATAAAATATTTTGCTGAACACAACATGATGTTTGAGCATTAATGTATATTGGCCCTCTTTTGTTTTAACTTCCAAATTCCCTTTTAATTACTATACCTGTATAATAAGAAGGAAATGGAGAGTGTGAAGCAGGAAGTGTTTAAAAGTGCAGAGGACACCGGCGTGAAGACAGTTAGCAGGGGTGTCTTGTGAAGTGCACAATTTGTCAGAGTTATTAAGCACCATCAAACATTAAAATACATCCTTCAGTTAATATTTAAACAGTGCACTTTGCCAGCTATCCAGTGTTATTGCTCATGGTACCGCCACAGCATTAATATGCTCAAAGCGCTGAATCCCTACCAGGGCTCTTTGTGCCACCTTTGATATTTTGGCTGTCGCAGCCCCACGGGAAGGCAGCTCCCACTCAGTTCAGTCAAAACCTCTCCTTGCACCCTGATGGTGGAACCAGTGGACCCTTGAAGCAAGGACATCCGAGTCCCTGCCAATTTTCTGCAAACATCTGAAACCCAACTTTTAAAAAAATGCTACCTAAACTTATTTCACAGCACTTTGAGCTGCCTTGAAAATGTGCCATCAGATTCCCAGTCAAGACCAACCATAGCTTTTGGGGGCCTTGGGCAAGCTTTGGTTGCCAACCTCCCACCTTACAGTCATGTTTTCAAACAGCTACCCACTTGACGGCAGAGAGAAAGATTGTATTTTCGCATGAACTTATTGCGATTCTAGAATTTATTTGAGGGCGAAAGGAAAATGCTGCTGTGTTTACCCAACAAGCAATTCTGTACATTTTGCCCTGGTGTTGAGGAATCAAAGGGAAATTGTATAGCTAAATACCAGTAAGTGTACACATTTGGCCATGACTTATTCCCTGTTAATTAGATATTGGATCATTATAAACACAATCAATGGAGCCTCTCTGGAGGTCAGGGCTCGTGTGCAGAGCTTGCTGAGGTTAAGCCAGTCAGCAGGTGTGTACTGTGATGTGTGAAGCCCCATTAAACATTAAAATACATCCTGAAATTAATATTTAAACAATGCTCTTTGCCAGCCGTGCTACATAATTGCTCATGGTACAGCATGAATAGTTTGGGAAGGGATTATTTAATAAAGGTTGAGGCTCTGATGTCATAAAATGTCTCCCTGTCCTTCATTGAAAAGTGATGATAAAAAAAATATATAACTGTCTCTCTGATCTCTCTACCATAATACATACTTCAAATAAGACTTGGCGAATCCAACACAGTTATATTTGTTCTAAATGCACCATGAGTCTGAAAGGCACTGGCTATCAGAGCCCTTGGCAAAATTTGGTTGGGGGGCTCTAACATCGCAGGAATGAAAACAATCGATACAACTCAAAAAATGTTGCCATGGCCAGATATATTCGTTTGCAATTTTTGCTAATAGCAGTGACTTGAACCACATTAATGTGAGTGGGAAGGACAGGTCGGTAGTACGTCCATGACTGCTCATTTGGATTGACTGACCGCAAAACCAAAAATGGCACATGGTGAACAAAAGAGGCAGTGTGCCGGATGGTGTAGAACAATCATGCTTATTATCAACAAACGTATGCAAATGCACAAACAACATACATGTTTCCTGTATTTCAGATGTTTTTACCTGTCTGTTTTGGTGCCACCATGCTCTGATGAAACATTACGGGGGACGTTACGCCGTGACGTCAATCGATCTCCCAGTCGTTGTTGAAATCCGGTGGTCTGTGGGGCATGGGACGAGATGCAGGCGGTCAGTCTTCAAACATGTCTTCAAGGATGAGCTAACGTGGTCAACTGTTCTCCTCCTGAGACCGGTAGCAGGACGGCATGAGAAACTCCATGTTGCTGTTGACACTGTGGTTGCTAGAGGCCGTCATCAGACGACTATTTCCCTGAGACGTTGCCCGCCGGGCAGAGCTGGGTCCACCGGGCCAGAGACTATCAGGTCGCATTGGATCACAAGTCCACCAACCCTGTTGTTGCTAGATTTTTCAGGCTGGGTCTTTGTAAAGGCACTGTCAAAACTGCTGATGTAAGAAGGGCTATTAAATACTTTGGATTTTGATTTCAGGATCTGTCACATTACCAGCTAATGTATTGTAATCAGAGTACAGACATTACAGCACATCAGATTACAGATCATTTACATTACCAGAGAATGTATTGTAATCAGAGTACAGACATTACAGCACATCAGATTACAGATCATTTACATTACCAGAGAATGTATTGTAATCAGAGTACAGATACTTTACATTACCATCTTATGTGTTGTGATCAGATTACAGACACGACAGAGTATCAGATTACAGACGCTTTGGAAAAACTAGACCAGATTATAAAAACTGCTAAATCATCTGGAGACAGCGCATTTAGATATAAGAAATGTTGCCAGCCTATTCCTACAGAACCGTGAGACATAAAAATTAATATTTGCTGCCCGTTCCCCTGCTCAGGTCGGTGTGCCAGAACGGCAAACAGTCTAATACAAAGAACGAGTTGAGATCTGAAAGGAGAGGCTCCCGAACCACTTATATTAATTTGGCTCGCATCATGACCCCGAAACGAGGGGGAGTGACCCCGGTCCTATGGGACACTGTGGTGGTTAGGGTTTTGTTGTCCTCACTCAGCTGACCAATTAAAGCGGCCCTTGTAACCGAAGTCTGGATGGAGACACACAGGGCTGAAGTACCTCTTGCTTCTGCTCTATCAACATGCCATAAGAACTGATATACTTTGTGTTGGGAGATGGCTCTTTACTTGCCACACCAGATAATGACTAGGAGCACAGGGTCAGGCGGCATGGCTCATTACTGTGTCCATCGTCCAAGCAGGGCTTTAAGACAACCCACATTCCTTGGTGTCCCCTGAAACGAACACCAATTACTCCGTTAGGTGACTGGAGTAAACACTGGGTCCCCTGCTGCTCAGTGGTGCCCCGGTTCTTATGTCAGCTGCTGTCCTTGTGAACCTCCCCCTTACAGTCCTCGCTGGCTTTGACTGCCTTTCAGCATGTACTTAGGACCTGCGACGCAATCTGGAAAACACACTATCCGTTTTGTTTGTAGCCTTTCATTTGATCGAATGTCATCGAATGTCATTTCGTAGTGTTGCAATTAAAATGTTGACGTGCTTGGTGTACTTCACAAGAACAGCGAAGCAGCCCAGAACGGAGCGTATGCGCTCCGTCGCCCTTTAATGGGCTGGGAAATCAAATGGCCACTCATTTACCCCATAGTCGTTTTCATAAGATCACACTGCTGGTTTAAGTACTTACAAATGTCGAACCGGTACACAAATCTCTGAGGTGAACCATTCGTTTAAAAGATCAATACCTACGGAGAATAACGTGAGGCCCGAAATCGATCGTATCTGTCATTGTGTAAAATGTCCCGCTAGAATATCACGCGGTAGAGTAATTTCACACAAGTGTGACTTCTCCCTCCTGAAGCCAGTCGTGTTGTCGCCATGCTGGGTGTTACTCTCTAGAACTTAGCAGGCTGAGTGGGAGAGTGTGGTGCTATTCTGCTGACACACTCGAACAGTGGAACAAAGCCGGATTCGTCTTAGAAATTCCACCGGGGAAAACGCATGGGCATTTTGATCTTTCAACAACCGAGGTGTTCTGCTCGTGCAGTTATGTGATCGTTTCTGTGTTTGTGTGTATATAAAGTCCCTTTGGGTTTCTATGGGTTTGTATGTGTTTGTGTACGTGTTGGTGTACGTGTGTGAGTGTGCCGCTTCTACTATCCTGTTCCAAAAATCCCTGCAAGGAAAATGTGACCTTGTGGAGACTTTTCACCAGTCCCCAAAAAGGCTATTTTCGGCTCAGGGGTTAAGTTTAGGGTGTGTGTCTGCAGCACAGTAAAACAAATGTAAAAGCATGTACCTCATTGGTTACCCATATAATAATATGCAAATATTTTAACAAAGTCAAAATGTTATCTGACTCCAAGGACCAAAGATGGTACAGGAGTTATAGTGACAAGCAACATGAATGAATGGATCAACAACAGGAATTGGTCTAAGAATTTAATCATATACACATGGATTACTTTTACATTGGAAAGGGCATGATTAGATTAGACAGTGTGTTGGCCCACATTTAAAGAGGTTACTGACTTTACAAAGTTATTCATGGAGGCATTTTCAGAGGGAGGGAGAGAGACATTGACAGATAGGAGAGAGAACATGGAAGAAAGACATTTACATGGAGATAGAGACATAAGGAGAAACAGATAGACTGGAGGAGAGAGAAAGACGGGAGAGAAATTGACATGGAGGGACAGAGACACAGGGAGAGACAGATGGGAGAAGAGAGATAGATGGAGAGCGACAGACAAGGAGAAGAGAGATAAACAGAGAGGGAGATACACGGAGAGCGACAGACAGGGAGAAGAGAGATAAACAGAGAGGGAGATACACAGGGAGGTGAGGGGGAGAGAAACAGGGTGAGAAAGACAGACAAGGAGAGAGAGACAGACAGCATCTCTCCAGAGCAGGCAGAAACCACAAACGACAAGGTACATTTCATTTAAGCATTTAACAAAATCTGCTCTTCACCAATAAGATTAATGTACCAGAAACACTGGATATTAGGACAGCTGACCGCAGAGGTGACAGAATGAGCGTTGGGCGGGGCCACATCACATTCGTAACCTCAGCAACGGAATCCTTGTGTACAGTTCATGAGCTGATTGACTTGGGTTTCCATGTCAGCCCGTTTGTGATCACCTGCACCTTCAGACACATACTGAACACTGACGCTGAGACAAAGTCCACACTTCTGCCGCCTGTTTGTCCCTGTGTTCTTCTCCAGTCAGAGTCCAATAGAGTGGGATTAAGGTTTAGTAGTCTAAATAAAGCCGTTACTACAACGAACACAACAAAAAGCGCACCTCCGTTGTCACCATAGCCACGAAGCACCAACGTGGTACCAACTCCTACGCCTTTTCAACTTCTCATCATGCCACCTGTTCTGCCAGGAGTTTTCCCCTGTAACCGATGTGCTTGGTAAAGTGCAAATTCTCTGGTCAAGTGCCGTTTGAGATTGCAGGGAGCTCGGCACACCACAAGGAGGTGCTAGGACGCGACCAGGTAATGCAACCCTTTCCGACATCGATAAATCCCACCCTGGGTGACGCTGTTCAATTGGCACCGCCCTCTCCATGACTCCTGCCGCCATGCCACTGCCAAGTTGACTTTACACCACTGAGCCATTCTGTTAAACATGAAATCAAGCTCTTCATCTCGGTAAAAAGTGAGCCCTGGCCACAACATAAAACACAACATGAATCATAACATTACATGTAACATAAAACACAACATAAAACATAACATTACATGTAACATAAACAGCATAAAACATAACATTACACGTAACAAAAAACACAACATAAAACATAACATTACATGTAACATAAAACACAGTTACGTATGGAAGTTTAAAAAAGCGGTTTAAAGGTCTAAGAACACATTTGATTCCAGTAGTGGCTTTCCGAGACTTTCCCCAAAATTCCTTGTTGTGTCTGAACCGCATGTCTTTTCATATGCTGTCAGCCTCTCTCTCGTTCTCTGTGGATGCTCTTTCTAACGTGTCTATCTTCACCGCTGAGAACGGGTTGCTGTACAGCACAGATAGCACCATACTTGCCCACTAGCTGGATTGTGTGAATCATTTCAGCCCTGTTTTGTGACTACAACCCACTCATCTCATCCCTTCATACCTTTGTACCATCACTGCCTGGTAGGAACACTTCTGGGTGGAGACAGGATTATATTAGTACTGCTCTGACGCTTGTTGCGGTGAGTGTGTGTGTGTGTGTGTGTGTGTGTGTGTGTTGTAATGTTATCAATCTAATTTGCTAGACTTGAAGGGAAGTGTCATTTTGTACCCTTACTTTGGTCAAGGATTGCGACCAGAGAAACGCACACGAATACACACACTCACAGTCGGTCCTTCAATCCTTGAGCACAGACTATATACTAACTGGCACTTCCATTCAGGAAAATGAGGAAACATAATTAGCCAAAATGAATACAGGCAGACCGAATATAAATGATTTATGACACAACTGAATGTTTTTTTGAAGACGGATGACAGATATCCCACCCTGCATTAACATCTTCACATAAGCAGCCAATGTGCCCCTGTCGGTTCTTTTCCTGTTCGGACAGCAGGAACCGACATGAGGCCCATACTGGCGGGTCCTTTGTATTTGCCATATGCTGATCTATTGCGTGTGGAGTTAGCCTCTTCATCAAAAGACCTCATCCACTCATGTCTTCTCTCTCTGGAACAGATCCCAGGACCAGGAAGCCTCAACGGAGCCCTTCAATAAGAACAGATGACAGGAATGATGGTGATCAATTGGATGCATAGCACCTCAGAATAATAGAGCAGAAGTGAAGCGTTGTGAAGCGATATGAACCTTCCAGACAGGTCGGCCATCGGAAACCACAGCCCGTCTCTCTCTCTCCTTTGCTGATCATGGCTCGTGTCTGTTCAGCCAGTACTCCACCTCCAAGTCATCCAAACATCAAAGTCCACCTGCAGCTAATCCACATTAATGCTAGTCTGGAGGACACGGTCAGGGCTTGACTGCAGAGGTGCCTCTAGGCATCTCTATATGCCTGGAGGACACAGTCAGGGCCTGACTTCAGAGGTGCCTCTTGGCATCTCTGCGCTTTATTTCAATATCCCCAATCAGAGGCAGCTGCTCCCTATTGCCTCTGATTGGGGATTTTATTCAAATTGCTCTAGTTCTGCTTTCATTTGTTGGTCACTGTAGTTAGTGTTATGTTTAGCTGCTCTTCTGTTTATGGTCGTACTTTCATTTTGTTATTTCATGTTTTCAAAAAGAAACTTTAAAAGGATGTTCCTTAGCCCTGCGCCTCGCGTCCTCCTAACCCAACACTCTGACACGCACAACCATGAAAGACACCAAGGCACAGACTAGCCCGCCCCTTGTCCTGCCTCTACTGTAATTCTGTTGTTGGGAGTAGAAGCAGAGTGAGGGGAGGGGAATGGAAGTCAGCTGACCATGGACAGGAGGCTAGTCGGTCCATCAGCTGCCCAGCCTGAGGGCTCACAGCTGGGAGGCGCTTCTGCTCGCCCCTTGGCTCCCCCTGGAGGGGGCGGCAGTGCTTGAGTGTACGCTCCATAAAGAACAGGACGGGGCCAACATTTACACGGGATGTTTCAGGGCTATTAAGCAATGGATTAACATACATATTTTGTTTTGAACGCACCCAAAATAGAAAACTCTGCGCACTTTCACTGAATAATGTCAGTTCCAACACCATACCTGTGCTTCTGGTGTGTGTTTTGTGCAGACCGAATAAAACAGCAATATTTTAAGGGGTACAAAACTAACTACATTTGGGCAATTGCAAATGTGCCTTCGAAAAATGACAATCTACAGAGCAAACGCAACCAAGCCTTTTCCAGCAAAATCCATTGCCAGCAAATGGATTTGGGCGTGAACCATGGACCCAGACCCAACAGTGCCGCGTGCCCCAGACCGAACACAGCAGAGGTCCGCTTAAAGATAAGCCCTCCACATTCATAATGCAGTAACCCTCAAAGTCTCAGTCACGCTGGTAGGTTGCTGAAATAGTCATTAATATCAGTGAGAGATTGCTAATGAGGGTTAATCAAAACCTCTGCAGGATGCAAAACTAACAGTTGAAAACTGCTGAGGACGAGATGAGATGGAGATTACAGAGGAGGTGTGATTGGGAAGGGAGTCCCAGGGATCTATAGCATTAATGACTTGATTATACCAAAACATGGCCCAATTATACAGATCTGGGATCCAGACGGGTGTTTTTATAAGCATTTGTTTATCTCTTGGCAGGACGATATCTGGGAGATGAAAGTGCCCTAGTCTCTGTGGATGAAGGGAGAGTGAAAGACAAGAGGAGGGGGGGTGAGATGTCTTCAGAAAAAGATGTCCGTTTCACAGTGGGACCTTATCAGTAAATTATCAACTTATGAAAGTCGATAGAGAAGGGAGGAAAAGAGGCAGAACAGAGAGTGTTCAGAGATGGAGTGACCAAGGATCCATTATGTCGATCTGAAGCACAACACTTTCCTTGACTTGCCAGAATATTGCAGTTCTCCAAATACCGAATTCCGACTATAAGCTCTGTCTGTTATGTTGGAGGGGGCTCTGTCCCTGGTCCTGAGGGTGCTCTGTCCCTGGTCCTGAGGG
>JACXGJ010016457.1:0-12394 GCA_016801105.1 Esox niger
GGTGTGTGAGGTGTGTGAAGTGTGTGAGGTGTGTGAAGTGTGTGAGGTGTGTGGGGTGTGTGTACACCTGGACCTCTGACTATTGGAGGGAAGGTTCAGTGGAGGGGTTGCCAAGGGAACAGCTTTTAAAACCAGTTAGGTGGCAGGGTGTAGTTAGAGCTTTAACTTCAGGTCAAAGTTCAGGGGTCAGGGTTCCTTACCTCTGGGGTCATTCTGCTAATGGTGGGTATATCATACCCGGCGCTGATGAAGTTTGGAGCGTAGACCTCGAGCTGAAAGTCACTCAGCCATTGGACAACAGCCTCAGAGCTCTAGGAGAGAAGACAGGTGACTGTCACTACAGCTGGCTCTGGGCTAATAGCTAACCGCTAAGGGTTTGAGCCAGGAAAGACCCGTGAATTTCTGTCAATATGACTAGCCCTAGGCTAATGGCTAACTGCTAAGGGTTATGAGCTAGGAAAGCCAGGTGGATTTCTGTCAGAACAGCTGGCTCTGGGCTAACGACTAAATGCTAACCGCTCAGGGCTATTAGCTCAGACAGAAGACAGTTGGATTTCTGTCAGTATGGCTGGCTATGTGCTAACTGCTTGGGAATAATGGCTAAACGCTACCCACTCAGAGCTATTACGGCACATGGCTAATGCTAAAGACTCAGGGCTAGTGGAGTCAGATAAGGAGCATATTGGTGACTAACTTCCATAGGAGGGGAATGCCTTGATGCACAGGTGGACCTGGTGAAACACTTCCAGAGACGCCCACTGAGGATCCTCTAGTGACTGCAGTAACAGGCTGTATCCACAGGGGTCAGCATAGAGGCCGATTGCACCAATACTCAGTAATACACGCTTGACAAGGCGCCTCTACTTTCCTCTCCTCCGTCATTCTCCTCATCACTTTCCTTTACTCTCCTCTCCTCCTTCATTCTCCTCATCACTTTCCTCGACTCTTTTCCCCATCCAGTAAACCAACCAGCGCACCTGAGGTGTCACGTGTGGGGTGGGGGGGGGGTGTCAGGCTGTAGTGGAGGGGGCGGGGAGGAGTTGAATCTGGAACTAACAGATGGTTGTGAGGAACCTAGCTAACAAGCACGCACAGACACACACACACACACACACACACACACACACACACACACAGCACCCTGCTGGGAGAAATATGTCCACTAGTTTTTATCTTTCCTGAAGATTCTGTGTCTTCAGCTGAATAGAGACCGCAACCAGGCTACTCTAGACCCGATTTGATCACAAAATCTCTCTTATGCACACATTCACATGGACCTCTTCAAGCAGAGGTTCCAATAAAACTTTCGTTTCCTGGTCAGATCAGAGATGTAGCAGACAGAGAACAACATACAGGTAAGCAAACAAGGAAAACGGGAATGGAAGGAAGAGGCAAAGCAACTTAAAGGAGAAAACAAAGATGGACAAACAGGAACTCTATCTTAGAGGGGTTGGGAAAACAGGGATCGACAAACAGAACCCCTCTCAATTTCAGGACCAAGAAAACAGAAATGAATAAACTGAAACCCCTATCAATCTCATAGTAGTGAGAGAACAGAGATAAGAGAATATCCAACATGCACACACACTCACACACACACACACACTCACACACACTCACACTCACACACACACACACACACTCACCTTATCATAACTGCAGCCGAACACTCGCATCACAGATGAGGCCAGCTGAGAAATAAAGTGTTGGGACAACATCCTTGGTGTACTGTGTGTGTCCGTTGTCCTTGGTGTGTGTGTGTGTGTGTGTGTGTGTGTGTGTGTGTCCGTTGTTCTTGGTGTGAGTCTGTATCGGTGTTTGATCAAGAGAGTGTGCGTTTGGTTGTGAGCGTGTGAGAGATAATGATGAAATGGAGAGAGAGACACTTGTTGCAGTGGGAGGCAGGGAGTGTGTGTGTGTGTGTGTGTGTGTGTTTGCTTATTCTGTGACTCAGTTTGTTGGTCATACCTTCCCTTCGCTTTGTCCCTCCCCCTTCCAGGTTGCTGTGGCGTCGTAAGGTGGAGCTTCATGCAGTGGGCATCCTGATTGGCTCGACTGTCTAGGTACAGAGGGGGAGCCTGAACGGAACACACTTTATTTAACCAAACCATTTTACAATATCCTTCTTACCCAACCAATCCCCTTCCTCCACCCTGTGAACAACCAATCCCCTTCCTGCACCCTGTGAACAACCAACCCCCTTCCTCCACCATGTGAACAACCAATCCCCTTCCTCCACCATGTGAACAACCATTCCCCTTCCTCCAACATGTGAACAACCAATCCCCTTCCTCCACCTTGTGAACAACCAATCCCCTTCCGCCATCCTGTGAACCACCAATCCCCTTCTTAGGCCCTGTGAACAACCAATCCCCTTCATCCACGCTGTGAACATCCAATCCCCTTCATCCACGCTGTGAACATCCAATCCCCTTCTTCCACCCTGTGAATAACCAATCCCATTCATCCACACTGTGAACATCCAATCCCCTTCATCCACCCTGTGAACAACCAATCATTTTTCGTTCCCTCTGAGTAACTGGGCTGCTCTCCGTCCTCCCACAGATATTGGCCATCTGGCAGGCAGACCAGCCAAGATCCTCGGCACTCTGTGTGTGTGTCTCTGTGTGTGTGTGTGTGTGTGTGTCTGTGCCTCTCAACCCGCGGATTCTCTGACACTGCTACACACACCGCAAATACACAAATTCCCCCAGACATACCTGAAGACAGCTCTACCGACTTGGACTGCTCCAGCAGGTGCTCCTTGGCTTTAGTGGACTGAGACAGCACAGTGGCCAGGAGCTGAAACACATATAAATAACACTTTTACAATACATCTACCAAGTTCTGAAATAAATAACACTTAAAAAGCTCTACCAGGCTCTGAACTAAATAAGTAACAGCTTTATATAAGATTTTTCCAAGCTCTGCACTGAACAACAACTTTAAATAAAATTTACCAAGGTCAAAACTGAACAACAACTTTAAATTACCTTTACCCAGCTCTAAGCTAAATGACACGTTTATATAACCTTCAGCATGATTTAAATCTCTCTCTTTTTTCACATACATTCATGTGAAGAAAAATCATGTCGACCAATCGATGCCCTGCTTCTCATCATCACATAATCAATGAGGATAATGAGGAAATGACTAAATTATTAAATTGTTCTAAGACCAAAAAATATTAATAGTGAGAGGATGAAAAATAAAAATGCAAACTAATTGATAAATGGACAAGTAAAATTTCATTGACTGGAGACAAAGAACATAATTGAAAGGATTTTCATTTTTTTAATCCATTGCAATAATATAATTCATCAGATAACCTTTCACTGACATTTCTAACTTCTGGGATTTCATAGAACACTCAAAATCAATTGTACACTCTTATTGTTATTATTGTGTGTGTGTGTGTGTGTGTGTGTGTGTGTGTAATATTTTATGTGTGTGTGTTTCTCACCTTAACCCCCTCTGCTTGTGCATGGAGTATGTGGGTGGAGCTTCCAGCACTCTGACCACTTCCTGATGACCTCACACTGGTAACACTGCCGGAGCTTCCCACACTACTGCGGTCCCCACCTATGCACACATGCACACACGAACACACACACACACACACACACACACACACACACACACACGTGTGTTAGCTAAGACCCAGGTCGAACACAGGCGCGTTTCTCCGCTACAATTCACGGGACAGCAGCACGATGGCTTCCCAACCGGACGGACTGGGGAATGACACTGACTGACACACAAGCACACACACACAACCACACCCACACAAGCACACCCACACACAAACCAATTAACTGACTGACACATGCAAGCTTGATGACTGACATCAGACACAAAGAATATCGAACCATGCAGATAGAAATATATAAAATAGATAGCTATGGATTGATAGAGTAGATAGAAAGATATGAGATAGATGGAGAAAATAGATGATAAACAGACCGCATAAAATGTCTTGATGTTGGATGATTGATGTGTTATACTGATTAATAGATTTTTTTATTCAATATCTCTCTATGTCAGATCTAAAAGTACTGCCTTGACAGGGGTTTCTGGATAGTTAGGTGTATGCCCTCACATCAGCTATGCAGTGGTGTCGCATCAGCTGTGCAGTGGCGTCGCATCAGCTGTGCAGTGGTGTCGCATCAGCTGTGCAGTGGCGTCGCATCAGCTGTGCAGTGGTGTCGCATCAGCTGTGCAGTGGCGTCGCATCAGCTGTGCAGTGGTGTCGCATCAGCTGTGCAGTGGCGTCAGATCAGCTGTGCAGTGGTGTCGCATCAGCTGTGCAGTGGCGTCACATCAGCTGTGCAGTAGTGTCACATCAAACGGTGCAATGGTAACAGATCTGTTAATGTCCAGTCTTGATTCCAGCATTTACAATTACCTTTGTAGTCTGCAATTGGTGTTTGTCGAAATGAGGGCCAAAGAGGTGCCAATGAAGCCCTTCAGAGACTGTAAAATAATAACCTAATTTGACAGCACCTAATTTTACAGCTAGAACACTATTTATACTTTCATCGTTCTTGCCATTTTTATATTTCTCTGTACTTTCTGCTTGCCATCAGTTTGGTAGATCCATGTCTGATCTGTCTTTAAAATCTTTGAAAGATATTTTTGTGGATATATTTTAGACTCTCTCTTAAAAGCCATTTTAGGACATTCAGCTTGTTTTCTTAATCCAATCCCATGTTGCTTTTGCCGTATGCTTGGGTTCAAATTCCTACTGAAAGGTTTTCTCCATCCATTCTTCTTTCAATTTTAACAAGTTGCCCAGTGCCTGTTGATGAGAAGCATCCCCACAGCATGTTGCTGCCACCACCATACTTTACTCTAGGCATTTTGTGCCTTCAGACAGGGCAGTGTATGGTTTGCGCCGCACATAATGCTCAGAGTTTAGGCTAAATAGCTCTGTCTTGTTCAAATTTGAAATTCTGGACATGCATTGAGATGTTTTTTTTAGTAATGACATCGTTATTGCAACCCTACCTTACAAGACTGTGTTATCCAGAGCTCCTTTGGATTAGGTTACTAATGCACCATTGCCCAATCTCAGCCACTGGACTCCTTCAAAGTAATTGCCATCCTCTCTTTATCTGTTCTCACAAGTCTCTTTCTTGTTTGATATTGAGTTTGGGGGCACAGCCTTTTTATTAGCAGTAACTGGGTAACTGGATACAACTGTGCATTTGTACTACTTTATCTCTATCGTCTGTAGATGCTCTTTGGTCTTGATTTTTCTTCAGATTCACTGCCTGACGGATGATCATACATAGTGGGAGTTTTATCCAGAAAATGTGACTTCAATGGTTCACAATTGGAGGCCAATGGTAAGGCAACTGTCATTTTGAGGGCTAGAGATATTTATAGATGGATGATATAGAGATCACAGCCAGGTAGACAGGTAGAAAGATGATATAGATTAAGATGACAAAGTGAAAGATAGAAATATAGATAGATCAAAATGTGGATAATATAGGAATGTATAAAAAAGAGATTGTTGATAGACATAGGTAGATAGAGATAATATATCGATATACATAGATAGAGATGATATAAATGAGATAGATATATAGATAGATAGATGACAGATGTAGAGGTGGATACAGCAGGTACAGCTTGGACAGACCAAGGTATAGGCTCTGATCAGGCAGGGAGCTCTCAGGAACCCCTAACCACTGATTGAAGGTCAGATATGTGATAATTTTGCTTCAGAAAACGCCAGGAAAATCTGATCCTAGATCTGTGGTTAAGGGCAGGGGTCATGGTTCAGAGGTCAGGCAGGGCTGCGCGTGGCGGGCGGGTTACCTGGCCCAGGCTTGCGCAGCACCCATATTTCCTCGCTGGAGCCACCCTGGGGGCCGCAGGACCGGGTGGGGGAACCGTGAGTGCTGGCCTCTGAGCCGCGACAACCTTCAACACAGAAACCACCGTTATCCGCTAACCCTGCTAAACTAAACTGGCCTTATTAGCAACTCCCCACTCTGAACTAGCCTTAGTTGCTAAACACCATGCTAAACTAGCATTAGCAGCAACCCCCATGCTAAACTAGCCTTATCAGATACACCAACATTAAACTAGCCTTTAACGATAAACTAATGTAATAAATCAACTAGCTTTAGCAATTAACCCTTTGTGTTCAACTAGCAGCTAACAATTTGTGAGCAACTTGCAGCTAACCCTAACGCTAAACTAGCCATAGTAGCTAATCCCTGTGGATAATTCTGCCATAGCAGCCAACCCCCATCGTGAACCAACCTTAGAAACTAACCCCTAGGGCTTACTCATTACATTGCACTGACCCACAACCATGAGTCCAAACAAGAGACCATTGCTAACCCAAAAGCTAAACTAGAAATATACGCTAACTCTCATTCGTAATCATCAGTATGGCCTTTAGCTAACCCTGCTAGCATTAGCAGGTCACCAACCAGCAGAAAAAGAGGTGGAACGGTGTGATGAACGGGGAGGCGGGAGGACAGGGAATCCTAGACTACCACACCTTTGTCTTTAGCTACAATATATCTTAGCAACACACACACACACACACACGCACACACCACACACGCATATATACAGCATATAGTATATACATTACATAGATATATGAGAACATTTATATACCATTGTACATAAATAGATCATTGTGATATATGTATATCTATCTGTGCATGTACATACATATGCCAGAATGTACATGACATATATAATACATGGAGATATAGTATTATATATGATATCGAGTAGATTGCCGGGCTGTTCCGTGATGAGCTGCAGGAATGCATCAGGAAAATCTAGGATCAGGGCCGGAATACACAAAGCCTCTCAGAGTGCTGACGTAAAACACGTCTGTCATCACAGGTATTATGATGCAAAAGACTGATCTAGAACCTGTCCCTGTTATCATATTCATTAAGATATAAAGAACTCTTACAGAATCGGATCTAGAACCTGTCCCTGTTATCATTTAATAATGATAAATGAGACTAAACTGTTCCCAGACCAGTACTCTGAACCTGAGAAGCGTTCTGTATTCAAACCATGGTTAAAATCATTCCTGGGCTGAAGAGAGGGTTATACACATTGTATACATTTTATAAAGGCTTTATAGATTCTTTATACACATACTATAAAGGCTTTATAGACTCTTTATACAACATTACCTGTTACATATTAGAGATAAGACCCAGATCAACCTTACCTGCTGTTGGAGATTATTACTGAGCCATGCATACTGAGATTATGACTGAGCCTACATACTGAGATTATGACTGAGCCTACATACTGAGATTATGACTGAGTTTACATACTGAGATTATGACTGAGGCTACATACTCAGATTATGACTGAGCCTACATACTGAGATTATGACTGAGCCTACATACTGAGATTATGACTGAGGCTACATACTCAGATTATGACTGACCCTACATACTGAGATTATGATTGAGCCTACATACTGAGATTATGACTGAGCCTATATACTGAGATTATGACTGAGCCTACATACTGAGATTATGACTGAGCCTACATACTCAGATTATGACTGAGCCAACATACTGAGATTATGACTGAGCCTACATACTGAGATTATGACTGAGCCTACATACTGAGATTATGACTGAGCCTATATACTCAGATTATGACTGAGCCTACATACTGAGATTATGACTGAGCCTACATACTGAGATTATGACTGAGCCTACATGCTGAACATACTCAGGGGGAACGAGACATTCACTAACAGTCAAAACAAAGGCAGTCACTGAGGTCAACACATACAACAGAAATGGTTAAAGTGAGATTTGGAGCTACAGTTAACAGTACTATCTGTAGTGGACTTCCGCTAGTATGTCTACAGGAGAGCTATAGAGATCCATTAGGCTATACCAGTATTGCTGTCCCCCAAGTAGCATAGGAATGTACTAGTTTGCAGACACTAGTTGTAAAAAAGGCAAAACAAAAAGGGAAAGTATAAATCGAAAGTATAGTTTTAGAAATTCCCCTTACCTTATGTTGTGTTTGGAGGCCCACGGTATCACAATCCATACTAAGCAATTGTTTCTGTAAGCCTTTTGTCTGTTTTCTTAACCCAGAGTTAGCTTGGTTCTGCTGGCCTTTTGTCTGTTTTCGTAACCCAGAGTTAGCCTGGTTCTGGCGGTCTTTTGTCTGTTTTCGTAACCCAGAGTTAGCCTGGTTCTGGCGGTCTTCTGTCTGTTTTTGTAACCCACAGTAAGCCTGGTTCTGTCAGTCTTTTGTCTGTTTTCGTAACCCAGAGTTAGCTTGGTTCTGACGGCCTTTTGTCTGTTTTCGTAACCCAGAGTTAGCCTGGTTCTGTCGGTCTTTTGTCTGTTTTCGTAACCCAGAGTTAGCCTGGTTCTGTCGGTCTTTTGTCTGTTTTCGTAATCCAGAGTTGGTCTAGTTCTGTTGGCATTTTGTCTTTTTTCATAACCCAGAGTTAGCCTGGTTCTGTTGGCATTTTGTCTTTCTTTCGTAACCCAGAGTTAGCTTGGTTCTGCCGGCCTTTTGTCTGTTTTCGTAACCCAGAGTTAGCCTGGTTTTGTCTGCCTTTTGTCTGTTTTCGTAACCCAGAGTTATCCTGGTTCTGTTGGCATTTTGTCTTTTTTCATAACCCAGAGTTAGCCTGGTTCTGTTGGCATTTTGTCTTTTTTCATAACCCAGAGTTAGCCTGGTTCTGTTGGCATTTTGTCTTTTTTCATAACCCAGACTTAGCCTGGTTAAAATCAAACATGAAAGTCCATGGTTAAAGCTGCATACAAAGTGTACACTTCCTCGAAAATATTCAAAAGCTTGGCGTCACTTAGAGGTCTTCTTGTTGACACATTTCACCTGCTTCATTTCATAATAACATCAAATTGATCATAACAGCAGTGTGTAAACTGTCAGTTGTTGTAGTTGGAAACATCTGGTTTTGAATGGAATATCTACACGGGCGTACAGAGACCCATTATCCACAACCAACAGTACAGTGTTCCAATGTCACATTGTGTTCGCTGATCCAGGTTGATCATTTTAAGAAGCTAATTGATCATTAGAAAATGTTAGCATTTGTGGGTTTGATCATTGATGAGAAACCAAATATCCGTGTAATGTCCATTATAAAAAAACTTTGCTCGGCTGGATTGATGAAATTTGTTGTTGCATCAATTTGCATTGCTGCCTCATTCTTTCTTCAAACCTTACTCAGGGCTGGGGTAGATAACAAATGCTTATTGTAGATTTGGACACCACGGTCCTTCAGACACAACACAAGGTAAAAGTGTTGTGATAGGTCAAAAATATGATGTTTGACCTATCACTTCAATTCATGGGGGATGGGTACAGCTACAGTAAAGATTCCTCTATATCCCCATTCTGACCCCACTTTTTTCTGTCCCTCCATCCTCCCTTTCACCCTCCCACCCAATCTTTCCTAGCTACTATGGTTGTACAGGCTGCTGTTTGGATCTTTTCTAAAGGTGTGACATTCAGCAGCCAGGGAAACAAACAGCCCAGCCAGGAGGACCTCCTAATGTTCTGGGGGTAGGTATGTACTCACAACTCATTTGTTGTATGCAGAGTAACATGCACGTTCAGATTGAGAGGGCGGTATGGTTAGGACAAGGAGAAGAGGAGGAGTAGAGACTTTTGGTATGTGTCTGACACCAGAGGACACACCCACCAGAGGACACACCCACTAGAGGATACACACACTATAGGACACAGCCACTAGATGACATGCCCACCAGAGGACATACCCCCAACAGGACACACCCACCAGAGGACACACTCAGTAGATGACACGCCCCACTACAGGACCCACCCACCAGAGGACACGCTCAACAGACGATACACCCACTAGAGGACACACCCACTAGAGGACACACCCACCAGAGGGGACATCACAGGGAGAGAGTTAACAATCAGGTTGTGTGTATGTTTATTTATGTGCATTGGATGTTTGAGTGTGTGTCTGTGTGTGTTTGAGCTTGCGTTTGTGTGAAGGCGCATTTTTTTGCCCCAGGCTGTCCATATATGTCACTAGGCAACCCTATAGGAGTTACCTTATCAAATAAACATTTCCATAACATATGTGTCAGTATCTTTAATGGTCTGACAAATATACATATAATGCAGGTCAAAGGTCAATGATTCATTGTCTGGAACTAGCACTAGCCCCTGCAGTGATACTGGCCCCTGCAGTGATACTGGCCCCTGCAGTGATACTGGCCCCTGCAGTGATACTGGCCCCTGCAGTGATACTAGCCCCTGCAGTGATACTGGCCCCTGCAGTGATACTGGCCCCTGCAGTGATACTGGCCCCTGCAGTGGTTCTAGCCCCTGCAGTGATACTGGCCCTTGCAGGGATGCACTACGTCACAGTCTAACACTGATTGAAAACGGATGTTGGGACATAAACAAGAACAGCAAAACCAAAAATAACATAAGTTAAAACAGATGGAATAAACCACAAACAAAACTGTACAGATGAATAATTCAGAATATAAATCAAACTCTATCTGAGTTAAAGATAAGATGAATAACCCAGAATGTAAATTAAACATTTTTCTCCAGAAAACTTCAAGGGATGATTGAATAAAATTTTGTCTGAGTTTTCATGTAGATATGAATAGAATACCAAAATCCCTTCAAGCTTTGGGAACGTTAATAATAATAATAATAATAATTATAATAACAATAATAATCATAATCATAATAATAATGAGGGGGCGTGTACCTGGGGGGGCAGGGAGTGTGTCACCTGGGGTCGTCACGGGTGACCTGTTATAGCCAAAGGAAGTGAAAAGTGGAAGCAGTGGCTGATGGGTATGTGGAGGAGGAGGAGGCGGAGGAGGCAGGATATGGAACTGATGGAACGTGTCGTTGCCGTTGACGACCGCTGAGTTGGCGGGGGCGACCGTCGGCGTGGGAACGAGCTGTATCGTTTGAAACTGTTGGGTGTTAATGACTGTGCTCGGCAAACCTAGATACAATCACCGTGACAATGACACGACAGTAAACATACAAAAACAAAATACATGTAAGAGAAAGAAAATAAATTAAAAACAACAGACACCCTGAAATCACAAATTATTCAACACAGTAACGTTAGAAAGATGAACAATGGAAAAGGAAAGGAGGACGAGAGGATGGACAGGAAGGCAGGAGGCAGGGAGAGTATTTCATGATTATGAGAGGACAAACTGCAACCTGGTCTGGCTCTAATGTCTCTTAGACCACCCAACACATACACTCTCTGTGGGAGGTGGAGGCTGAGATGGAGGGTTTGATGGCTATGGGTTAGAGAATCTGGACTGAAACACAACAGCCAACAATGTGGAAACTATGCTGTGATGTCTGGGAGTGGCTCTGGATAGTCTGCTACATTATTTAAATATAAAAGCTGAAGAGAGGGGATTAGTGATGAGGGTATAAATGGAGGGGATTAGTGATGGGGGGTATAAATAGAGGGGATAAGTGATGGAGGGTATAAATGGAGGGGATTAGTGATGGTGAGTATAAATAGAGGGGATTAGTGATGAGGGTATAAATGGAGGGGATTAGTGATAGAGGGTATAAATAGAGGGATTAGTGATGAGGGTATAAATGGAGGGGATTAGTGATGGAGGGTATAAATAGAGGGGATTAGTGATGGAGGGTATAAATAGAGGGGATTAGTGATGAGGGTATAAATGGAGGGGATTAGTGATGGAGGGTATAAATGGAGGGGATTAGTGATGGAGGGTATAAATGGAGGGGATTAGTGACGGAGGGTATAAATGGAGGGGATTAGTGATGTAGGGTATAAATGGAGGGGATTAGTGATGTAGGGTATAAATGGAGGGGAGTGGGTCACTGATGGTAGAGATAAAGGAGTGTTTAGTGGAGGGTGTAGGGAATTGTGTGATGAGGGTAAAGATAGAGGGAAGTGGGTAGAGATAGACGGAAGTGGGTAGAGATAGAGGAAAGTAGAGCTGATTGCTGATGAAGGATATAAATAGAGGGGGGTCCTAGATGGTAGAGGGGACAAATGTCTGAGGGGATAAAGGAATGTGTAGTGGAAGGAAGATGGGATTGATAGTGGATTGATTGAGTGGGGAACAGGAGGGAAAAGGAGATTGGTGGTGGATAACAGAACTGATAACAGAAAAAGATTCAACATACTGTCCCCTACAGTGTACTAAATATAGGGGGGGAATCACTCATAGTGTTTCTGTGTTCCTATGATGGTGATGTCTGGTGATGGTGGATAGTGGAGAGTAGAGGGGATAGAGATAGAGGGGAGTGGGTAGAGATAGAGGGGAGTGGGTAGAGATAGAGGGGAGTGGGTAGAGATAGAGGGGAGTGGGTAGAGCTAGAGGGGAGTGGGTAGAGA
>JACXGJ010016458.1:0-12290 GCA_016801105.1 Esox niger
CCCACCTGTGTGACCTAAGATTGATGGGTGGCATCTTGCCACACCCCTTTTAACTATAATAAATATGAGTTGTACATGTAATTTTCTTTAGAGGTTCCTCGAATGATTATTCTGTAAGCATTTGACGCGTCTCTCTATTTGCAAATAAACTACTAATTGTGCCAAGAGAATTTTGTCTCTGTCTTACTCCTTTGAGTGTCTATCGGTGAAATTTCCATCACATTGGTAAAAGATAACAAGATATACATTTAATAACAAAATAAATCCAGAAGAGAAATATAAAATACACCACAATAATAAAACCTAGAATAATAAAATAGAAATAGAATATAAAAACATAGGAAGCTATAAAAGCTGTAAGACTAAACAGTGCTGTTATAAAAACATAGGAAGCTATAAGGGTCACCGTGTGGTTAAGTTTGAGAGCTCAGTCATAGGCACGTGAAAAGAGAAGTGTTTTTAGCCTGCATTTAAAAATTGACACGTTTGGTGAACATCTAAAATCTGGTAGTTTATTCTGGTTGTGTACAGCATAACTGCTAAACGCAGCTTCTCCATGTTTAGTTTGGACTCTTGGGCTCTACTAGCTAACCTGAGTTCATGGATCTTAGAGCCCTGCTTGGTTTATATACTTGAAACATATCAGAAATGTATTTGGGTCCTAAACCATTCAGAGATTTATAAACTAGAAGCACCACTTTAAAGTCTATTCTGTAACTGATCAGAAGCCAATGCAAAGATTTAAGAACCAGAGTGATGTGCTCAGTCCTCTTGGTCCTGGTTAACATTCTAGCAGCAGCATTCTGAATGAGCTGCAGCTGTTTTACAGTCTCAGAACACCAAGATTACAAACTTGATCCTTGGTTTTAATGCTCCGAGAATCCAGCTCTTTACTAATACTTGTTCTTTTTTTTTTGTTGCCAAACACAATAATCTCAGATTTATCTTGGTTTAATTGTAGAAAATGTTGGTTCATAAAGGTATTTATGTGCTCTATACAGTGACACAGAGAGTCTATTGAGCTGTTGTCATATGTTTCGAGAGAAGTATATGTAGACATATATATTTGCGTATCATCGGCATAGCTTTAGTAGTTGATGTTGTTGTTCTGTTGAATTTGGCTCTCAGGTAGCATATAGAGATTGAACAGAAGTGGTCCAAGAACTAATCCCTGTGGAATTCCACATGTCATAGCCACTCTATCAGATTCATGATTACCAACGGTGACAAAGTAACTCCGGCCATCTAGATAAGATCTGAACCACTCAAGTACTGTCCCAGAAAGTCCTACCCAATTTTCCAGCATATCTATAAGTGTTCTATGATCTACAGTGTCAAAGGCTGCACTGAGATCTAGTAGAACTAGAACTTTTATTTTATCAGTGTCAACTATGCAAATAGGATAGGAGCCGGAGTCACGTTCTCTTTCTTAATATATTTAATAACGCGTAGCTGAATGCTACTCACGGCAATGAGACAATAACAAACAAAGACAAAGGGAACAGAGGAAACATATATACTGGGGGAAAAGACTGGATGGTGATCAGGTGCGCTGAACGAAACAACAGGTGTGATTGGTTGATGATGGGCGGTGGTGTCAGAAGGCCGGTGACATCAAGCGCTGAGGCCCGCCTCCTGCACGGGGAGGATGGGCAGCAGAGTGCGCAGTTGTCACAATTAGAATGAGTATTCATCCGTTTATCATTTAAATAAATATATGCCACTCCATTCTAGCCCTACTGATAACTGTCCCTCTATAATATACCTCTATAATATAAGTATTATAAATAATGTCTATCTTTATTAGTGCCCTAATTTTTGATGTGGTTGGATGTAGAAGCAGAGGGTACAAAAGTCTGATGCTAAAATGTTTCCACTCTGGACCCTTTGTTTCCATTTTCTTGGAACGTTGACTTTAATCCACAGGTCGTGACTAGTCATACATGGGAAGTGACTGTTTACTTTTTGTGCTTTGTATATGATTGAAATGATCAACTACTATAGATTTTCTGCCACACTACCACTTTCCCTAATGTTATCATCTATGTGTCCCTCTCCTCCTTCTACCGCACTCTCCCTCACTTCCTTTTTGTCCTTTGTTCCTTTCTCTCAGGTTATTCAGTAGCCTAGGGGATGTCCACACCATCTCACAAAGGGGTTTTGGTGGCACCACCTACACCGTCAGGCCAGGATGCCGCTACCCAATTACACCTCGCCGCAGTCCCAGCCCGTCCCCCTCAGCAGGCCCTGTCCCCTCCCCAGAGAGGTCTGAGGTCAGTCCTGGTCGGAGCTTTGGGTTTAGCTCTTCCCATCACCACCACACCATCCTCAAGTCATCCAGCCTCAGCCTGCCTTCAGAGCCCAAGGAAGTCCGCTTTGTAATGCGGAGTGCCAGCGCTCGAACGCGCTCCCGTTCCCCTTCCCCTTCCCCCCACGCCTCCCCCTGCCCCTCTCCGGTTCTGGGATCTCCTCTCCTTGCCCTGCGGCCTTGGCGCCAGCGCCCTCTAGCCCTTTGGAGTAAATATGATGTGGGAGACTGGCTAGAGAGTGTTGGCCTGGCAGAGCATCGTACCCGCTTCCAGGAGCATGAGATTGAGGGCTCACACCTTCCTGCCCTCACTAAGGATGACTTCGCTGAACTGGGCGTAACACGTGTTGGACACCGCATGAACATTGAGCGAGCTCTCCGACAACTGCTTGACAACTGATCCTTGACCTCTTATACTTTTCTGGATGTATCCTGGCAAAACCAATGGTTGTATCCTGTCTACACCCGTGGCTGTATTATTTGAAAACATCTATTTTCCAAAGACAGCATCCCATGGAGTTGAGCATTTTGTATGAATTTTTAATGAATATACAAGAAAATACCTCCTCCATCTATATATCGTAATTATTTTCCAATAATTATATTTACTTTATCTACAATTAATAGTAATAGTATTGGATATATTGAAACACAAAATATGTACATTTTTTAATGTATCTAGCCCTGTCTTTCTAATATGTTAAAAAAATTTTCACATCTACCTTGTCCAGTCCACTTGAATCTAACCCTAACCCCTATAGTTTGTTAAATTTCACCAGGTGAGAATGCATCAATCACACAGGGTTGTGCACCAAATAGTCAATGTGGTGTCAGACTGCTTACAAATTGCAATCCAACCCAAATATAGTATGTGACCCAAAGAAGCTATCAATTTTTGGTGGAATTTGCAATGTATTGTTGGATTGATAGAGCAATCGTTCACATGGTACCAACCATCTACATGACAAAGAGATATGCATCACAGGCTCAGATTGCATGATAAGTTGCAGAGGAAATATAGCAAAGAAGAGATTAAAATTTCTGAACTGTTTGAAAGAACTAAGTGTTCAAAATATTTTTGCGCTAAATTGAGTGGGGATTTCAGCAAACAGTGGTTTAGTGCCAAGTAAAGAAAACTGTCCAAAAACAGTACATGGAAGTATGTAATGTATTGCACCAAAGTTATGTGTAGTATGGTTTGGAAATAACTGGCACTAGGTGGCTTGCAATCAAATGGTGATTAGGATTCAAAATGTACATGCATCAGGGCATGGACTTGTTGTGAGATTTGTTGCTGTCAAGTGGATTGTATTTCTTTTTTTCCAGTAATTATCTGGCCAATCAGTGAAAGACATTTCCAAACACATGGTTTTTGTTTACAATATTTGTTCTTTTGGAATGTGGGTATTGTGAAGCGTGATCAAACTAAAAAGGAAAGGGAACCAAGGTATTAACTTTCCTAAAAAATTGACTATTAGTTGAGAAAATGATCTGTTACCCTTTTATTGTACTACATTTTTCTGTTTGTCTATTTTAATATCCAGATTGTTTTACAAGGTAATGTTGTCTTGCAGGTTAATGTTGACTTACAGGGTAATGTTGACTTGCAGGGTAATGTTGATTTGCAGGGTAATGTTGACTTGCAGGTTAATGTTGACCTACAGGGTAATGTTGACCTACAGGGTAATGTTGACATGCAGGGTAATGTTGACTTGCAGGATAATGTTGACTTACAGGGTAAGTGTTGCATTTCATTTCTTGATCTCCATTTCCCTACAATGGTCTAACATTTTTATTTATCCTATAAGTCTACTACATTAGCCCATTAGTCCACTACATTGCCTTGTCAGTACATTATGTTATTACCCTATAAATCTACAACATTGCCGGTTAGTCCAATATGTTGCTCTATTAGTCTATTATCGTTGGGCTTCTCAACTGGTGTCACAAGCCAAAGTTTGGTCACAGGAGGTTTTGAATAGGTCATGGATATGTGAGAAATTATATATGTCTGGTTGATTTCTTTTTTTATTAATGAAAAGAAAACTACAGTTTAAATCAAAAAGCTAAAACCAGATAGAAAATGTATAGATAGCACTGTTCAACAGTTTGTCTGGTCTCATGAGCGTGCCATTCTTCTTAAAAACTCATTAATATAGAATCACTGACAGTGCAAATCTGTGAATGTTGTTCCCTCATATAATTGCTCAACACTTATATTCCAACTTGCATTTCATTAAAAAAAAAAAATAATGAGCAATACAATATAAATGAGACAATGTGGTTTAATATTGGACAGACAAGTTGAGAACCACTATACTACAATGTTAGTCCACACCATTACCATGTTAGTCCACAACATTACCAAGTTAGTCCACGGCATTTCCATGTTAGTCCACAACATTTCCATGTTAGTCCACGGCATTACCATGTTAGTCCACAACATTTCCATGTTAGTCCACGGCACTACCATGTTAGTCCACAACAGTTCCATGTTAGTCCACTGTCCTGCTAGTCTACTACATTGTCCTGTGAGTTCACATGAAAGTCTGTTAGTCCACTTTAATACCCCATCAACTAAAACACCCTGGTACTAGTCTACTGCTTTACCTTATTAGTCAACTAAAACACCCTGGTAGTAGTCTACTGCTTTACCTTATTAGTCAACTGTGCAGGTGTTAAACCAGTTTTATTGAGGCCCAAGTATATCCAGGTTTTTGCTCTTTCCTTGTACTTGTTTAATTTATTATTTCACTTATTATTGCCAGTAATTTGTTATGATCTCCCCTCCCCTGATTGTGTAGGTCTCAACTCCACACCAATTGAAAACTACACAAAACCTGTATACACTGTGCCTTCTGTGAAATTAGTTTGATCCCTGTGGTCTACTACTTTTCCCTGATATTATTTTACCCTGTCAGTTTTCAATAATGCCTGGTCTACTGTTCTGTCAGGAAGACCTTTAATAGTCCTTACATATATTTTCAGTGAATGATCAGCAAGATTAAGCAATGTTGATGAGACAATTTTTTAATATCCCTAGCTATAGACTGTAAAGATTATATGGGTTTTATATCTCTGTGATACTCTAGGGAAGAGAAGGTTTACAGCAGTATTTTTACACATAAGATGGTGCTATCTCAATAAAGCCATCTATATAGAGCAACTCTAAGCCTAGAACTAACCCTTACCCCTAACCCTTTTTCTAGTACTACTGCCTTGGGATATTGCCATGGTCCAATATCAGATATTTGCATGTGTGCATTAACACATACAATCACACACACCAGGATTGGGTTTTATTCTAATTTCAATTCCAATTTAATTCTATAATGCTCAAGGTGACACGTCACTCAAGGTGACACAATAGTTATATGACATAGGAATTTGATTTGAATTTGATACTTTGTACTTTTGTAAACTGAAAGCATCTACTCTATGAAATCCAATATTTTTCCAGCTAATATAATGCATTGAAAAATATGGTTACCCACAGTATATACTGCCTAAAGCGGGAATACTTTCCATTTGCAGGCACATAACAGCCTGTTCCTTGCGTTGTTCCCTGGTCCATACTGGATATATTTAATTCAGCCACTGTTCACTCTCTGGCTTAAATCGATTATTTGTGGTTGTTAACTGATTATAGGTTTCCATATTTGTATCTGTTGTGAACCTTTCAGTGGTGTGTACCATTAATTAATTGCTATAGACAATTGCATTTGGTCAACAGAATATGATATTTATGGAGACAGGCCTAAAATATTAGGGATCATGAGACAATATATAAATACATGCATATTTCTATCTTTTTTGATAACAGTCAAATAAATATCTAGTGATCTTTTTGTATTGATCACAGCTTATGAGAGCCCATGCGCATCCCAGCAGTTTAATGAGTTAGGATAATTGTCACATTGAGTGTTCAACACGATTTGTTTACATTGTTTTTCAATTGGTGAATTGTCTGCAATTTTCTGGTCCATTTCCACCATTGACAATGGATCTATTTGATGCCGAGGTCAAAGTAACGCGCTGTAATGGTTCAAACTGATTTGGGCTCCATTCCTAAGTAATTTTGCTTTTTTAAATGCATGAAATATGATCAACTTTT
This sequence comes from Esox niger, assembly GCA_016801105.1. Lineage (NCBI taxonomy): Eukaryota > Metazoa > Chordata > Actinopteri > Esociformes > Esocidae > Esox > Esox niger. Next base: position 6,423 of record JACXGJ010016458.1, read on the forward strand.
TGTGATGAAGGCTTCACTGGAAGTCAACGATGAAAGATCCGGTTAATTTCCAGGATATGAGATCCAATATATCCAATGATCAAAGATGCCAAAGCAAGCTAACAAGAGGTTTTATCATATTCCTAAAACCGTCCTTATGAATCTCCGTTTACACGTAGATTTGCATCACAACGTTCCTTTTTTCCATGAATCCCATTTAACATTTTATGCCAGCTCAAGTGTGGAGTTTGAATATACAGATAGTTTGTAGGGCTATTCAAGAACGCTGGATCTGGAATTTATCAAGATCTTTCAAACCAGAACTTGAGCCAACTGTGAATGTTCAGGTCCACAAAGAGACATTTAAATATTGCCTGAACAGAACAAATGGCAAAAATGTTCTGAAATCAATGTGCTGACCGGAAGGTTATGTTGATCTTATTCACCTATCTGACTGTAATAAGTCATTATGGCCTGTTAAAGTCAGAGCCTGGCACTTTGACTAAAACCTCTCAGTATTACTTTTCCCTGGGAAATCCTTCACTGCTATGTATGATGTTGTTTTGTTTTGTTTTTATATGCTACTAGGATCTTTTTGCCTCCATGTTGTTACAATAGTAAATTGAATACATTAAACCAAAAAAGCACTTGATGAAATGATTTAAACTCATCCTTTATTGGTTATGCAATCGGCCTGCCATTGGAATTGTTCCGTACTCTAGTCTATTATGATTTACGTAATAAGCTTTACAGTTAATCTCATTAGTGATAAAGTATCCATTCATTTCCGATGGAAGCCTATTTGTTAATGTAATTTTACAACTTCACTTATGAATATATTCTTTCAGTTACTTTCTACATTCTGATGACATTGTCTATATGTAAGTCATCATAATGTTAAATGATTGCTGGGCCAAACTATAAGCATGGCCTATGACCTCCTTCATACAACCCCCACAGTGATACTCAGTAACAATTAAACATGCGCGTTTCTAGGATGCCAATGTAGGTAATGAACCTGTAAATAATATGGAGCGATAGGAAAAACTGGCTGTACCTCCTGGAAGGAATTTACATCACAGTTAGTTAAATAGTTAGTTAGTTAAACTGTAAATAATATGGAGCTATAGGAAAAACTGGCTGTATCTCCTGGAAGGAATTTACATCACAGTTAGTTAAATAGTTAGTTAATTAAACTGTAATAAATATGGAGCTATTGGAAATACTGTCTGTGCCTCCTGGAAGTAATTAACATCACAGTTAGTTAAACAGTTAGTTATTTCAACTATAATTTTTATTGAGCAATAGGAAATAATGGCTGTACTTCTTGAAGGGCATAAACATCACAGTTCTTTAAATGGGTGAAAGCAGCAGATATATTACATGTTTGAAATTGGAAAGTGAAAAATGCATCATGCATTGAAATCAAATCCTCCAACATAACAAAAACATCACTGCAGTACACGGGATATGTAAATATGCTTCGAAATGACTTTCACATTTTTCTTTTTTTGGCCACAAGTTAAAATATTTATTAAACAATTTATTTTTAAAATCCCCTTAACAAAATCTATTGATCATTAGCTTCTTCTCAATATCTCTTATCAATTTATGAATTACTGTGCATGAAGAATGGTGTTATTTTGTAGTGAAAAAGGAAAGTGTGTGTTGTTCAACTTGAAACTGACCGGTAGATTGATTTTATGTTAACTTAGTGTAGTTGAAATTTTTTGGGAGTAAATTCAAGGTCCCAACTAATGTGTATTTGAATATAAATCTGCCCCAACTGCCCCAACTGAGAGAACAATATAAACAAATATAACAAAGTTCCGTTAACACATCTATAACTCATGTCTGAATTATTTTGATATATCAAATATTTACTTTGTAGTATATATAATATTCGTTTTTAAGTTTTGGCTAGTCTCGTAGCCAAAGGTAGACCAGAATTCCCAGACACTGCTTCCAGTGGACATCTGCTACTGCAGTATGGGTTCCAACACAGTCCACTACTTCCAGTGGACATTTGCTACTGCAGCATGGGTTCCAACACAGTCCATTGCTCTTTCAGCAAAAAAGTCTGGCCTTTTAGTACCTTCCTGTCCATTAAAAAATCTTTAGGATAGGGTGTGTGACATGATCAAACAGAAAGCCACAGATAATTGAAGTGGAATTATTTGTGATAATACTGATTGAAAAATAATTTCTTGGAATTCTGATCAAATTCAAAGATTGACCTGGAATTTACTTGTTCTATATTATTGTGCTTCCCTGTGGATCAATCCACATGGTTATTTATTCTTGGGATAAATCAGCACATTAAAGATTATTTTCAGATCACTATTCATGGGCATCACAATATCTCTGCTGTGTTCTAACATATTTTGTCATGACATTAAATGAATGAAGAGATATTTATAGCATTTAACTTATTAATTAAATCAGTCAATCTTGTATTTTTAAATGTGTAACTGTACACAATGACACCTTTCCCTGAATGTGTTTCGGGTACTGTATGTGTAGAATGACAGTTGTTTTTGTGCATCAAGGATATCAGTGGTTTCCTGGTTGAAGTAGGAACTCTCATTCATATTTGATTGCAATGTGACACAAATAATCTTGTATTTTTAGTGTGTGAGAATAGGGTTGTTCAGGTGTATTATACAGTCTTCTTTTCTGTGAGATGTATTTTTCCCCCTCATGACACAATCCAACTCTAATCCTGTCTTTAAGCCAATAAGGTATTCAGGTGTATTTCTGTCCAGGCGTATTATAATCCTGTCTTTAAGCCAATAAGGTATTCAGGTGTATTTATGTCCAGGCGTACTATAAAGTTTTTTCCTTTTTAAGGGCATTTTTTGGGTCTGATGACATCATGACAGGAACAACTGAGATCTGACTCGTCTTTACAATTTCTAATAAACACTAATTTACTACTGACTTGCCTGTCTATCAATTACTTTGAAAATCAACAATCAATATCATTAAAAAAGCCACACTTATTGGCTGAAAGTATTTGGTCACCCCTACTAATTATATGTCAGTTGTTTCAGCCACAACAGGGGCATAATATCCAGCAAATCTCCACGGACAAACATTACCAGTACAATCGCTTGTACTGAAGAGTTCAAACAAACAAACAAACAAACACATTTATTTTATAAAGCCCTTTTTACATCAGCAGTTGTCGCGAAGTGCTTTCAGAAAACACCCGACCTTAAAGGACAGTGTCAGCTGTGAGCTTGATCTGCAACACAACCAGGTGGACTTTGGACAGGGACCGGAACGAGTCAAGCCTGGTGCTCCGCATGTGTGGGTTAGGACTTGGTGTCCTCCTAAGTTGAAGACAACAGAAAGCAGGGAAAATTTAGAAAATGCATTCACTAGATATACAGGGATTTATAGTGTAGAAGGAGAACTGACTGACCCTACTCCTCGAGCACAATAATATAGCAGCGGAAGACGTTGGGGCTGAGACAGGGGGTCCAGTGACACTGTGGCCCTATCCGGAGGAGGCCCCAGACAGGGCCCAACAGGCAGGAAATCAATCCACCCACATTGCCAAGCATCAGTCAAAGGGACACCAACGAACCGCAATCATCCTGAATGATGGCCGAGTATTGCCAGCAGAGCACACCCCAAAGCATTGGTGTGCAACAGACGGACAACTCCAAGCCAGTGACTCCGCCCCCGAATGGCAGTTGAGGTCAGAGTTCAGTGACTTTAAACGTGGCATGCCATGTTTGCAACAAATCAGATCTGGACATTGCTGCCCTGGTCAACTGTGAGTGCAATAAATGTGAAGTGGTTGAATCCTAGATACCTAGTCTTTGCGCCAAGTGTCTCTGTGCATTGGCCTTGGTTACAAGCAGTTTCTGAATGATAGACCTACCATAAATTCTAGCTCCGCGAAGCTCACAATTGGCAGTTTCTGTTGAGACTGTGTCATAGTGTGACGTCTCCCTCCTCTCTGTCTCTCCAGCTTGTCTGTGCTCAATCCGCTGGCTGGAGCAGATGGCAGCAGCACACCAAACACAGCCTATGTTAGTTTCTGGTTTTAACCTGCTGCTCATGGCTTTTCTCTGTGTTTGTTGACACCATGTGGTGCTGTGTTTTCTTGATAAACCCAAGAATGTGATCCTTCGGGTCAGTTTCGTTTTTGTTACTTTTGTTTTTGCTTCTCCATTATGCATTGGTTACCCTCACACCTCTGAAAGCCCTAGTATTGTTCTGAAGCTAAATGTACTCGGAGCCATGGAAAGACATATAACTGGATTGGTATAACATTTGGCAGACTCTGTGTATACTTTGAAGTGTCTACTAAAGACTATCCCTAGCCCTATAGAGCATGGTCCCCCTGACTGGTCTGTGGATACGTAGCCCCATATCACATCTTTGCCAATTAACCAGAACCGTCCATTCTTCCCGATAGTAGCACTGCATTCGCGGAACACCCCAGACTCTGCAATATTACACACACCAGCTCCTCATTCACGGAACACCCTGGACTCTCTAGTATTAGGTGTACCTGAGCTTCATCACATCACCCCAGACTTCTCATCATTACGCCCACCTGGTCCACACTACTACAGACTGTAACTGTAGAGTATTGGCTGCTAGTTGTCTGTGTGTGTGGTTTTTCTCACTGAGTGTGCTTGTTTCTTTGTATCAGTTTTATTCATATTGACCTTCATTGTTTTTCTTAAGCAATACACTTTTGAGGTTATCTAACCCTTCATTGCCTGATCTCCATCCTTAGAACAGTGTGACAAACATTTATAAAAATAGTAACTACTTGATAAAAAATTGAAAACTCATTTGTTTGTGCTATAAATACCCATGCATTTATTTTAGTCACCCACAGTCTGCACACAGGATATAGTATTTCCATTAGTTTTTAGGCTTTAGAAATGTAATGCCTGTCCATGTGGTGGCGCTGTAGAGCCACAGGGATTTTTCTGGACACACAATGTTTAAGAGAGTCTTGTAACATTTTGAATCCAATACCACTGTGCCTGTTCAATTCGGACATGTAGTTCCTAAGACATTCCAAGTAGAAGTACGGCCAATCACAAGCCAGATATGAAAATGAGAGTCAAACTATAAAGGTTTAAAGTTGTAAATTGTATAATTAAACTTTCTTACTGCAAATGAGTATATTCTCTTGTCCCTTTCTGAAATTGAACCCTAACCCTAAATATATAAAGTAATAAACGGATGTAAGAGTTTTGAGGGAGTACGTTTCAAAACCCTAACCCTAATTAACACTTATATTGGTACTCCTATTGTGCCAAATGACCTGTAGTTCCTAAGATATTCCAAGTACAAGTATAGCCAATTGCATGACAGATATTCAAATGAGCGATAAAGTACAAAAGATTAAAGTAATATTTCTTTGTAATTACATTGACCCACAGCACATCATCTCTTGTCCCTTTCTGAAATCTAACTCAAAATCTCAAAAATAATGAATGGATGTGAAATGGCTGAGTAAGTCTGTTGGAAAACCCTAACCCTAATTTATAGCAAATATTCTGTGCCTAACCCTAGGGTGGAGGGGGCGGGTGGAGGGCTAGTAGTGGTTAGGAAAAGAGATATTGGAGGTGGTTAGGGTTAGGGTTAGTGTTAGGTAAGGAGAATTTGGAGGTTAGGGTTAGGGTTAGGGTTAGGGTTAGGGTTAGGTAAGGAGAAGGGTTAGGGTTAGGGTTAGGTAAGGAGAATTTGGAGGTGACAGTTACTATTAGTGTGCACCTGATGCATTAACTATGCCCCACTACCAAACAAGGAGTCCCCGCTCCCCACCAACCAGGCCGGACATCTGGAGCCCAGTCCTGCCAAATGCGACTTGCAGGACATTGTGATGACTGAAGTAGAGGTGTCCCAGGCCAC
>JACXGJ010016459.1:0-12289 GCA_016801105.1 Esox niger
TAACTATGACCTAGAACTTTGGTTGCCATGACAATGTAGAGTTCTATCTTGTTTTACGATTAGTATGACGCCTTGTTTTGTATGTATGTTATAGCATAAGAGATAATATTTGCAGGAGCTGACCAGGGGGGTATAAAGAGGAGAAAGCCATAATGAAATGCGAAGCAGTCTGTCATGACATTACCCTGTTCATCTTTTGCAGTGTTGTGATGATTGTTCCCGTGGATCCACGTAATTAAACTTGAAATAATCAACTGTTATACGAACGACTGAGAAGTTCTTTATTTGAATAAATCGCGAACATTTAACATTTTTCCACACCTCCACATATAAATTTGCTTCTTCAATTGGGGCACTATTGTGTGATATTTCTCACCAGTTCTAACTTGCTTTCTAATGTTAGATCTGAGCTCGTTTTTGGGCCACTGCATGAATGAAGAGAGAAACAAGTGGAAAGAGAGGAGAGTTACAGGTAAGGCAAGTGCAGCCTGAAATCCCTTCTGTCATTCATTTTTCCAGTTATCATTGACTCTGATAAGCTTGGCAAGTCTTATCTTTAACCCCCCAAAGGTCTAATAGTATGACCAACTGGAGTTGGATGAAATGAAATGGATTTTACAATAAAACAGTTTGAGGTTGCAGTCTTTTCATGATCTACACCATACAGTTATGTTTCAAATATGTCTCTCATCAGTGTACTGTACCATACAGTTCCAACCTTGGTTTTATCCCACATTTCATTGTTGGACTATTTCTGGGAGTGGAGAATCTGAGAACCTATTTATTTGAGCTCAGATTCTGTATCCTGGCTCACATACTGCATCTCCCTAGGTTTTCATTTGGAAGCAACACATATGCACCAAGGTTACTCACTAAAACATTGATTTTTTTTATGGCTATGATATCATGGACACTGTAACACAGATCAAACACCAAGGCCTTCTTTCGGATTTCCAAAATCCATTTTTATATGTGATGCATTGCAGCCTTACCAAAATATGGCATTCGTACTATGACCTTCTCTATGCAATTTGGTGCCAAATCCCACTTCTGTTACTGAAATTTAAAATGACTAAATCACAAGAGATACAGCAGCGTAGCCTCTTGTTGCCTACACCCTGGTGTCTATGGCAACTGTCACTTGGCAATGGAAACACATAAGACAGGTGGTGCAGAAGAACCCCCGTCTCCACTCATGTTGACTGAGAGAAACGCTGTTTTACTCACTAAATAACTGAGTGATTCTACAAACAGGGAAACAACCTTAATGTACCTGTTGAAGGACTCATTAAAATTCTTTCAAATTCAATCAGGAAGAGATGGGGAAAATTGAAAGAGGGATGAGATGGCGAGATTTCATTACTTTAACGATGGCTTAGTAACACACCCCTTCACTGTAACTAGAAGTACGCACTAGTGGTAATTCATCTTTTTCTGTCAGTAAGGATATCAAGAATTTAGACAAGATCCAAAAGTCTGCAGGTGCAGAACTGAGCAAGGAAATAATTGTCACTTTCCATCTCTTCAGGTTTGTTTTGCTTTGAAATTATGTGTTTTTGGCCAGGGAGTATATTGTCATTTATTTGAGGTAATTTGAGAGTGGTACGCTGACTATACTGCTATCACTGAGAATTAGCAACAGAGTGGTCATATTAGATCTATGCTTATCAGCATGCCACAGAAGGTCACAAATGAACAGAGAAACAGGCAATTAGCACCTGCACACAAGCAAAATTACACCATAAATCTAAAGTTATCGCAATGTCTACAGCATTATATTAAATTTGATATCTTTCTATATACTGTAGTCTTTTTGCCACTGGGAAGAGTTATTGATGTGTTCATATCTCCTGGGTAAATTTGAGGGATGAGAACAGATCACTAAGAACCTGTCTGACAATTACAGCAGTACTGGAAGAATTTCTTTAATTTCCCTCCTACTGTAAATACCTGCAATAGTACCTATTAGTATGTAACATCAGGGAGCATCATACAAACTGAATGGGTCCCTACATAGTAAGATGCTATTACCTTGAATTATCCGTGTATGCCACGATACAAATATAATCTTTGTTTTCTAAGTCCCTTTTGTATTTGACATTTCTAAATGAATATTGTCTGGTGGATTAATACAATGTCTACATATAAAAAAAAATATATATATAAAAACAGAGCTGGCATAAAAGACAGTGCTCAGCATTTGTCGGAACCAGTGAAAGCGCTTTAATAATATCACTGTTAATCAAGGGCTGGTTGTAATCTAACGCGCCCCAGATACAACCTTGCGGCTGACAGTAGCCTCTCAGGGGACTGTGTGATAATGCAGAGTAATAAGTATTAAGAGCCTACTAATCACTTGGCCACATGATAAGACTATTAATCTTACCGCCCATGAAGCTCAGGCCACAGAGCTGGAATAGGCCTGTTCGAGCAAGAGGATAAATATTAAAATGCTTTAACACAGGAAGCCGATCACCATAGTCGATAAAACTCACAGCACAAATCTATAGTTGTCAAGAGTCCCGTCTGCTGTTTCCCAGGGCCTGTTAAATACCTTTTCAACTCTGAAAGGGGATTTATGACACAGTTGCCACCGATTCTGTGTGGTGAGCCAATATGTGAAAATGTTTAATGTTATTAAAAATCAACACTATTTTCCCCTACACTCTAAATTAAGCATACATTTTTCCTGATCAGATTTTACACTACCTGTAAAACTTTGATCAACTCAAATTCTAAAATAAGTAATATTTTACTATAAGTGAAGTATTTTACTATAATTAAAATATTGATATGAGCAGCACAAATCCTCCTGGGGAGGACTATAGACAAAATTCTTCAAAACAGTGTTTGTTGTCAATCAAGATGTTTTTTCTTAATCTTAATGTATTTGTGACTCCTCTGCACAAATTCAACATTATTTAAAGTATTCTTGAGATGTCTCACATTAATTCAGACTATTTAGAGGAAGTGTTGTGCTACATTGATGATATTGTGTCTCAAACGGGGCAAATACTATTATTGCCACATATCATTTGATTTTCAAGAGTATGGTTTATAAGGCTTATATGTGATACAGATGCCTGTGAGTTCTATAAGTTCTCTAAAGTATGCACAGCCCACAAACAAGTGAAGGTTGGGTTAATTACATATTTATGTAGTAGTTATGCATTAGAAAAATATAGCAAGCCCATCACAATATGCCTCGTCATCATTTCAGAAATCTATCATCTACAGTGCTTTATAATAAAAATGTAGAATATTCATTATCATTATCTATGCCAACCACCTGTTCTATTGCCTTTTGCTGTTGGTTGTCAATGTTAGAAGGATTGGGGTACAGTCCTGAATTATTCCCTGTAAAAATACAAAAATAAACATATTATATTCAGGTATTAAGAACAATTATTGTTTAATGTCATATATTTACAGAGTCCCAAGGTCTCAACAAAACTATATTTTCAATTAGAGTTTGTCCTGATTTCATCAGTGCCTTTCACTCCCCTCTTGAATATATTGAAAAGGTGAGCAGAATTCGTACCCTCCAATTAAGACGATCTACAGCCTCCCGCTCAATACTTCAGCCTCGAACTGAAACATGGTTGATCTCAAATAATAGTTGTGTGATCAATGATTTCTTCAAAAATATATTTTCTGATTTGTATCATGCTGAAGGCTCTGTAGAACCTTCATTGTCTTAGACTTTCCAGTCAAGTTTAACACAACCCACGCTAATCAAAGCAGTAAGGTTTGATCATGACAAGTCATTTACCACTTCAAAAATACTAGAACCCTAGTGCTTAAAGAATGGCAAGGCATCTGGGCCTGACATAATTTTTTCAAAGGTTTCCTGCATAATCTTTAAGACCGTTGCTAAACATCTCATACCAGTCTCGGCCTAAAACCTGTTTATACTTATATAAAATGAAATCTTTAAATGGGGGCATATATTTTCAAGGAACAATAAAAAATATAGTTCAACATAGACTATGTTGTCTATTGAATATAGGGTTAAAATTATTTGTGCATCTTTGCATTCTGTTTTTATCTCCATTTTACACAGCGTCCCAACAGTTTTGGAAAGTGGTTGTAATTGCGACGGTCATTTTAGGACCACTGGTATAGGTCAAAACTGAACAAAATTGCACTGCTGATATGATCAAAGTTATGGCACAGCTGATATGTTCAATGCAATCATGTTTTTCAACATAGTTATAAATGTACGAAATTCCTGCAATGCTGCATTTTTATCCACACTCTCCTATTACCATATATAGGGCTGGGCAAAATGGTAAAAGCGGTATTACAATATGTTTTCTCATATCATTCAATATCATAATATGCACTTGGAATGGGGATGTCTAGTAATTTAGTGCTCAGACTACAGCGTATTAAATAAATATTTTGAGTGTAATGCTGTTGGATAATAAACTGTGTGTTTTCAGATAGAGACGATTATTTACAGACAACCTTGCAAAATGTTATTGAACTGCATCACACACAAGTGAACATGAAGGTAAATGAGATTATTTCCACAAACAAATATGGCACACAGCAACAGAAAACAGAGTTGGTTCATACAAAATCTGCACCTTTTTTAGAGAAGTAATACATTGGTACCCACATGGAAATATTTAATTTTGACATATATTTTGAAAACATACATTTTTAATATGTCCCTATATTTTTTTATCATATACTTCTATATGTATTACTAATGTATGGTGTCAGGGAAATTTCTTGAACTGATGTATTCTTATTGATTAACGTATTGCGTCCCCATGTTGAGATAAGAAAAGGAACGTTGGTTGTGCTGTAACTGTGGGAAAGGAAGAATGAGGTGTTGAGGTAAATGTAAACTTTCAGTCAGGATGGGGGTAGATGTAGATCAATGAGTTTTAGGAAAGGACAGAGAAAGACACAACAGGGGGTAGGAAGAATAAGGAACATGTGTTTTTAATGGTATGACAATGCAGATTCTTACCCCCACCCATTCCTCTTTAAGTATTGAATGTAGTTCCAAATGCTTTAGAGATTATTCTCTGTTACTTTGTAATCTGTGTACTCTCTCCTTGCAAAATGAATGTAATTGTGCCATTGAGTTTTCCTCGGCCTTACCTACCATTTCCGTAAACTGTTCGGACTTTAGAAAATGCCATCACAATGGCCATTTATTTCATCCATATATTTACATATTCGATTTCAGCTGTTTTCTAATATGTTTTGATATGTCTTAAATATACGTCTTAGATATATTTACATAAATTACAAAATTAGTGTTGGTAATATGCATTTAGCATTTACATCTAACTGATATTTCTATATTTGTATTGTTTCCTGTTTCCATGTGTTTATTTAGGTTTTCTGATAATTTATTTGATGGACTTTTACAGAGAGGAATGTCATTCATGATACTGTTTAAGCCTAGACAGGTGGTTAAGTTGGTGTGCGCCCCATTGAAAGCACCGATCACTCTTCTGCATATCCCAACTCTTTTAATTGTCTTGTCTATCTACTTCTCTCTTAAAAAAGCAGAGAAACAAAAATGAATTCATATTAAATATTTTAGAATGCCTAAGAATTAGATAAAATAGTTAAATTTGTGAATACATTTTCATTAAAAAATCTTTGAGGAATAATGAGAGAAGCCAGAAACTGATCAAGATATTTGTAGGTCTGCATTTTAAATCCGGTATGTCTGATTTTTGGGAATGTTGTGACCCCTAAGTTTTATTTCATTCTATCTACTTTATGCTTATCATCTTAAAAGGAATTTATTCTGTGAAAAGACCTACCACTGGGTGAAATAATTGCTTTGTCGTCGATTAGTTTCACATGACTCAAATCTGATTATTGTATTACTCAATCGTGTCAAACAATAATCTAATGCAATCTACCCCCATATATATATAGTGAACTGAGCCTTTTGTTTACCCTCAGTTACACTAAAATGTATGCATTGAGGGTGATGTGAGAAACGGGATTGAAAACAGTTGCTAATGGTGCAGTATATTAGCCTAATGTGTTTAATATTCTCAATTAAATACTAAATAAGACTAAAATGAATGAGTCAGATCTGCTGGCATTTTATCATGAATGCATTTCTGAAATCTAAAAAACAATAATTTGACACCCCCTCCAAAATTATAACTTAACAATTGTTTTGACCTTCCAGTCTAGCCTCCTTAGTTTGGCTGGTGAAGTGTGGTGACTGGAACATCCACACCTACCTACTGGAAAGTGTACCTCATATGTTAGACAGTTGATGTTTCTTCATTATGTGAGCATTCAATTGTCATCCACTGTTGGTCTGTGGTGTCATTTTACATTTCTGAGTGAACTTTTTTTGTAACGTACCAGTTTTTTACATGCCTAATGATTTGGCTATATCTCTGATTTATTGTGACTGATCTGCATAGTGCCCAGCTTGACACTTATTAAGTCCTAAAATCAAGACATTGACAGCTCTCTGGTGCGTGCCCTAATAATGCAAACACACAGGCCTAATAAGAGATAACTGTGAAGCAAATATATTGTTTAAACTATCAAACCCCGGAGGGTAGTAAATGTATTGAAACCAGCAAGCAAAAAAATCTGCAATCATGTAACTAATAAAATAACCTATACATTGAAACCAAAATCAGTAATATGAATCAACAACTCTAGATGCCTTGTATAAAATTATAGACAAATATGGTTTCTCTTCACTTTTATCTATTCAGGTGGCTAAGTCATTACACTTAAAACCCTTTGACATAACTGACTAATTCAGTTACTTGTGGTTATTGTTAAAATGATCATGCATGAGCATGGTAGGCCTATACCACCTGTAATTTCTATTATGTAAAATCACAGAGGAACCAGTAAGACGTAATTACATCTATCAATGAGGACAATCCACCTGGTACTGTCAACCTGGATGTTTAAGTACTAAGGTCAGTTGTGGACTATATTGCTGCTACCATTTGCCATATCTTCAATCTAAGCTGAGATGAATGTGTCTCCCCCCAGAACTAAAAGGAAAGTTATTTTGCTACCTGTGAACAGCAAAGCCCCATTTCTGGCTCAATATGTCTGATATAACACTCTGTTACCTCAGCAAATGAATGGAAAGGACAATTTGACCAAATACAATAATATTTCATAGAACCCTAATAAACAATAGATTATTAGCACGCTCACAAGGAACGGTGCTCAATGTAATCAGCGCTGACACAAATGGTTGATGCTTGGCTGAAAGAGATATTTAATAAAAAGATTGGCACAGCTGAACTGTTTTACTTCTGAGCAGATATTTTTATATTATTAATATTAACCTGTTGCTGATAAAACATCAGTGCAATGGCTTTAAGCTCTGTCATATGCATTTGATTGAGACTTACCTTTGCAATAGAATACAGATGGTTAACATTAATAGAAGCCTCTCTAACATTTCAGTATGGTGTGCCAAAACCTGCATATTTTATTTTCTTTCTATGTGCGCTGATTACATTTTTATACATGTCTGCAAAAATAGTAAATTACATACATATAGGCCTAACTACAACCCTGTTTCCAAAAGAAGTTGGGACGTTTTGTAAAATGTGAAATAAACTCAATGAAATGATGTGCAAATCACTTAAAAGCTAAATTCAATAGAAAATATTACAAAGACAACATATTCAATGTTGAAATGAAGAAATGTTATTGTTCTGTGAAAAATATAATTTGATGCAATACATTTAAAAAATCTGGGATAGGGGCAGACTGGTAAAGTTGTCAGGCAAAAGAAAAAAACGGGTATATTGGTATATTATATATAGAATTTGTTCCCTGCAATATATTTAAAAAATCTGGGATAGGGGCAACAACAGACTGGAAAAGTTATGTCATGCAAAAAAAACAACTGGTGGTCACAACTGATTAGATTAATTGGCAAAAGGTCAGTAACATGACTGGGTACAAAAAGAACATCCCAGAGAAGATGAGTTTTTCAGATGTAAAGATGGGGAGGTGTTCACCATTCTTTGAAGGACTGCATGGGCAAATTGTGCAACAATTTAAGAATTTACCTCAATGTAAAAATGCTATGAGTTTGGGGCTCTCATCATCTACGGTACACAATATCAAGATTCAGAAAATCCGGAGAAATATCTAAGCAAAGGACAAGGGCAAAAACCAATACTAGATTATTGAATTTAGGCCCTCAAGATATATTGACCCTCAAGATCAAGAAACTTTGCTGGGCCTGAGCTCATTTAAGATGGATTGAGGCGAAGAGGAAAACTGTCCTCTGGTCTGATTAATCATATTTGAAATTATTTTTGGAATCATGGACACTGCATCCTCTGGACTAAAGAGGAGAGGGACCATCTGGCTTGTAATCAGCACACAGTTCAAAAGCCTGCACCGTGATTTTATGGGGGAGAAGTATTGCACATGGCATGGGTGACTTGAACTTCTGTGAAGACACCATCAATGCTGAACAATACATACATGTTTTGGAGAAACATATGCTGCCATCCAGACATCGTCTTTTTTAGGGAAGGCCTTGCTTATATCAGCAACACAATGCCAAACCACATTCTGCACATATTAAGACAGAATGGCCATGACCCCCCCCCCCCTCCCCCCCGACAGGTCGATATGACCCTCCTGGAAGAGTGAAAATCCTGGGAATTTGCTAATGATTGTATCATAATTGTATCCTAATGTAGTTCCTTGGTGTTTGGTAATAAAGGGCCTACTTTGCATCAGCAACACTGACTCAATTACAAACAAGTCATTCATAAGAATACAACTGATGGCACTTTTATTCATATTACCTAGTTTCTAAGTAATTCATCATTTGATTGTTAATCATAAATATAATCATGAATTATGTGTGAGGCAGTAATTCATGCAATGGTGTGCAAAATCATGATCTTATTAAACAGCTAATTCAATTAGGGTAGCTACTTCAATCATTTAGCAATCAATTATTTTTTTATCAAACATTGCACACCTATTTGGAAGTTGAAAACTAACATTTCAGTACTCTGTCAACAATTATGAAATTATCAATACGTTTTGATTTTAAATGTAACCAGAAACATCATCAGAAAGTAGCAACAGAACTTGATCACCAACCACTCGATCTATTGACAGATAAAGAATATTGGTATAGAGGACAGATACATATTAATAGTGTAAAAAGGACATTTACTTAAACTCCAATAGAGAATACTACAGACCAGGTATTCCAAAAAAAGTTCAAAGTATCGAACACCTCTCTGTGTGAGAGAGGGTGCATTGAATGAGAGTGTCTACATTGCAGAGGTCTCTTTAGCGACAAATGCCTTTAAGCACAACTAACTTTTCAAAAGGTGTGGCATTTAGACGTCGGTGATGGGGCTGGTTGATCAGTCCAGCAAAGGAAAATAAAGGAAAATAAACAAGATTGCAATATTTTATTAAAAAAGCAAGCTTTGTATGATCCTCTCTTGGCCATATGAAAGCTGAAAGTTTGATATATTATTGAAAACCTAACTGGCTACAATTCCTGATGTCAGCTTCCCTACCCGCATTTTCTAATTGAGCTAGCTTCCATTTGCAAAACTAAAAACTTGTCAACAGTAAAGTTTGCTATAAAATGTTCGCTAGCTAAGGCAGTTAACAAGGGAGCACTGCCAAACCAAAACATTGACAAATTGATTTAAGGTAAAAATACATAATTTATTGATATACTGTATGGTAAAGTCTGTACCAATGGAGGCACCAAGTCTTTACCATGGAGAATCCGGTTGCTTTCAAAAACTTTTTTAATCAGTAAGTGCACCAGCGGAGCTGGCAGTTCTGTCTGCTGCGCGACTACGCCAATTTGGTTGGACAAATGACAAAGTTGTTTGATAGGTTTGTAAGTATTTCGGGAAGTAGTTAAAGGTATTTGCCTGAAGTGAAGTAACTAGAGGTTCAAAATAACCAGCCAATCAGATCTACGGTATGTTATACGTCGGTCTTATGCAGATTATTAATTGGTTGTTTTAAAAATGGAGCATTTGTAATTATTATGTGACTGGCTTTTGTATGCTACTTTTTGCATGCTTTATCTACCACAAAAATTATGTATATTGCATATACGTTCACAGCACTACATTCATACGCATCAGTAAGAAGTCAGTATATGCTATGCCCGCTGACAAAAATGGGTTGAAAGCGTATACCAGCGTATACCCTCCACTAAACCACTGTTAAGAAGTGAGTGTATGCAATGGCAGCTGACTAAAGTTGGTATACAGCGTATTACTGCGTATACCCGCAACCACACCACTGCCTGTCACCCGTTGAAATCATTTGGCAAATTATGAAATGAAAAATACCAAACAGGAGACCATGAAAAGTTGAGCAGCTGCAATCCTATATCAAGCAAGAACAGGAGAACATTTCACTTTCAAAATTACAGCAATTGGTCTTCTGAGTTTCAAAATGCTTACAGAGTGTTGTTTAATGAAGGGGTGAAAGTATTATAATAGTGTTAAAAGTGTTCTCAGTATTATAGTGTATACCAGTGTAAAAGTATTATTAAGTTAGTCCTAAATATTACAACAACTAAAAGTAGTGTATTAGCAAAAATACTTCTCTGAGCTCTAAACCTTATTGTGACCAAATATTATTTTATTTGATGACTGACCAAGTTGAGGAGACTTTTGCATGTAATACTGGTCCTTGTAAGTGGTCTTGATATGTGGAATGTACCACACTGTCTGTTCAAACTGTTAACAGACAGATTAGACACTAATCAATACCACATAAGACATGCCACCAGAGGTCATTTCACAGTCCCTAAGTCCAAAAGAGAGGCTGGGAGCTGCACAGCTCTAAACAGATGAGTACATGGAACTTTCTGCCACCCCAGGAATCTCAGCTAGGCCTTAAAGTCAAATAAAAAAGGATACATGAGCAAATAGCTGGATGGGTACTATGAAGTGACACACAAACGCTATTCTTTGGCTGCAGTGATTCGTTAGTGATAGTTAATATAACATTCAGCCGGCGTTGATACCAACTCTTTGGTAGGTGATCCATACTGTCCATCTAACTATTGATTGTCCCAACACATGTTTTGGACTACTTGTTATCAGACTCCTGCCTGTGCAGTAGATATCTAAAGAGAACTCTACAATTAGATTTCATCCTTTTTAATGGTAAACCCCACTATGAATAAACCCTGTTGCACTACTTACCTGTATATCTTGTAGCGAGTAGAGAACCCCTGCCGGTTCCTCTCAACAAAGTCTGTGTACTCCTGGGAGTGGTGAAACGGGCCCTTGTCTGACAAAAGCCAATCTAGGGGCCCTCCAGGGCGGTCGTGGGGCAGGCTGGCTGACACCGGTGCCCAGACCCAAACCCAGAAGTGCAGGCTGAGGAAGCCCCATAAAGCCATCAGAGATTGAGGGAGTGAGGGAAATAGGGAGGGGTGGAGGGCAGGTATCAGCAGTAGAAGGGGTTCCCACATGCAAGCTTACACCTCCTCTGGGCTGACCGGGGGATCTTCATTCCCTCACCTCCCCAGGAACACCTGGGACAGAGAGACAAATTATTGTCATTTGTAATATGAATGTTTCTTTTATCAGGCATCTTCATCCTTTTATTGATATCATTTAGACATAAAAGAAAAGAAATAGCTTTTTATTTTTTGTGTTAAATAAAAATAATGTTCATCTCTTGGGCTATCATGAAGTCACTCAACATCTCTTTTAAGACTAGCCTGCTGTACCACCTTTAATCCAAGTCTTCCATTACTTTACATCTACCTTCTAAGGTACATCAATGTCTCCCTGCAGCTGTGACCAAACCAGATGCTAGGTATGATAAAAATCTAAACAGTACCCCATTACTGTATTCTGATGACAATCTGTCAAGTGAACTGAGCCATGTGACCGTGTGGGAGGGCTACAGAAATCATTAGTTAGGAGCAGGTGTTAGGAAAGACAGAGAGTGGGAGTGATTGTTTGCATGTGTGAAAGAGGCAGACAGAGGGAGACAGAGAGACAGTGAGAATGAGTGTGTGTGTGGTGTGTGTGTGTGTGTGTGTGTGTGTGTGTGTGCGTGTGTGTGTGTGTGTGTGTGTGTGTGTGTGGCGGGAGGAGGTTGGGGGTGATGTGAATGTGTTTGTAGCAGAGTTTTGGATCAGAGTTTGTACATGTCTGGGAGTCAATAGCGGACCACAGTTAATTGGACCGCTGTTGTGTTTCACATAGTGAGCTGGAGGCATTAAAGTAGATAAGGGGGGTGGAACCCTGCAACTGTGGCAATAATTTCATTCATTCTC